>WSYH01001644.1:90799-112549 GCA_036426205.1 Ascaphus truei
ACTCCCAGCACAGTGAGCTGCACAATGAGTGTCCCCTCCCACTCCCAACACAGTGAGCTGCACAATGAGTGTCCCCTCCCACTCCCAACCCAGTGAGCTACACAATGAGTGTCCCCTCCCACTCCCAGCACAGTGAGCTGCACAATGAGTGTCCCCTCCCACTCCCAGCACAGTGATCTGCACAATGAGTGTCCACTCCCAGCACAGTGATCTGCACAATGAGTGTCCACTCCCAGCACAGTGAGCTGCACAATGAGTGTCCCCTCCCACTCCCAGCACAGTGAGCTGCACAATGAGTGTCCCCTCACACTCCCAGCACAGTGAGCTGCACAGTGAGTGTGTCCCATTCTTTCTCCCTTTGCAGCTGGTTGTTATTAACGTAGGAAACGTTTGACCCTTTGGGGCACCCTGACCCTGTAATATCTCAGCATTGTTGATTGTCACGTGTCCAAGTGAAGAGATGCTTTGGATGGTGGCTGTTGCGTGTACCGTGTACAAAGTGAGAGATGCCTGGGATGATGCATTGTTGCTTGTACACGGGTACAAAGTGAGACATGATTTGTATGTGGCATGTTGCTTGTAACGTGTACAAAGTGAGAGATGCTTTGGATGGTGCATTTGTGCTTGTACAAGTGTACAAATGAGAGATGCTTTTGGATGGTGCATTGTCCGTGTACCACGTGTACAAAGTGAGAGATGCTTTGGATGATGCATTGTTGCTGACACGGTAAAAGTGAGAGAGATGCTTGGATGATGCATTGTTGCTTGTACATGTGTACAAAGTGAGAGAGATGCTTTGGATGGTGCATTGTTGCTGTACACGTGACAAAGTGAGAGATGCTTTGGATGGTGCATTGTGGCTTGTAACGTGTACAAAGTGAGAAGAGAGGCTTTGGATGTGCTGCATTGTTTGCTTGTCACGTTGTACAAAGTGAAAGCTGCTTTGGATGATGCATTGTTGCTTGGTACACGTGTTCAAAGTTGAGAGGATGCTTTGGATGGTGCCTTGTTGCGTGTACACGTGTACAAAGTGAGAGATGCTTGGGATGATGATGCATGTTTGCTTGTACACGTGATACAAAGGAAAGATGCTTTGGATGGTGCATTGTGCTTGTACACGTACAAAGGTGAGCCATGCTTCGATGATGCCTTGTGCTTGTACACGTGTCAAATGAGGAGATGCTTTGGAGGGTGCAGTGTTGCATGTTCACGTGTAAAAGTGAGAGAGCATTTGGATGGTGCAGTGTTGCTTGTAACGTGTACAAAGTGAGAGATGCTCTTGGATGGTGCATTGTTGCTTGTTACAGTGTACAAAGTGAGCGATGCTTTGGATGATTGCCTGTTGCGTTGTACACTTGTTACAAAGTGGGGGGGTTGAGGATGCTTTCGGATGGTGCCTTGTTGCTTGTAAACGTGTACAAGTGAGAGATGCTTGGATGGTCATTGTGCGTGTACACGTGTACAAAGTGAGAGATGCTGGTGGGGCATTGTTGCTGTACAAGTGTACAAAGTGAGAGATGGCTTGGATGATGCATTGTTGCGTGCACACGTGTGCAAAAGTGAGAGATGCTTTGGATGGTTTGCATTGTTGCCTTGTACACGTGTACAAGTGAGAGATGCTTTGGATGGGCATGTTGCGTGTACCGTGTACAAAGTGAGAGATGCTTTGGATGGTGCATTGTTACTTGTACACGTGGACAAAGTGGGAGATGCTTTGGATGATTTGACACAGTGTTGCTTGCCACCGGGTACAAAGTGGAGAGAGATGCTTTGGATGATGCATTGTTGCTGTACATGGTACAACGGTGAGAGAGATGATTTGGATGTGCATTGTTGCTGGCTACACGTGTACAAAGTGAGAGCGATTGCTTGGATGGTGCATTGTTGGCTTGTAACGTGTACAAAGTGAGAGAGATGCTTTGGATGTGCATGTTGCTTGTACACGGGTACAAAGTGCGAGAGAGGTTGGAGGATGCATTGTGCTTGTACATGGGTACAAAGTGAGGAGAGGTTTGGATGGTGCATTGTTGCTTGTACACGTGTACAAGTGAAAGAGAGTTTGGATGATCATTTTGCTTTACACAGTACAAGTGAGAGATGCTTTGGATGGTGAATGTTGCTTGTACAGTGTACAAAGTGAGAGTGTTTGGATGGTGCATATTCTGCTTGACACGTGTACAACGTGAGAGATGCTTTGGGGATGGTGCATTGTTGGTGTACACGTGTAACAAAATGAGAGATGTTGGATGGTGCATAGTTGCTTGTTAAACGGTGTAACAAGTGAGAGATGCTTTGGATGGTGCATTGGGCTTGTACACGTGTGGACAAAGTGAGGAAGGCTTTGGATGGTGCAGTGTTGCTTGTACCGTGTACAAATTGAGAGATGCTTGGGCGGTGCATTGTTGCTTGTACACGTTGTACAAAGTGAGAGATGATTTGGATGGTGCATTGATTGCTTGTACACGTTGTACAAAGTGAGAGATGCTTGGATGGTGCATTGTTCCTTGTTACAGTTGTACAAAGTGAGAAGAGATGCTTGGGGATGATGCATTGTTGCTGGGACACGTGTACAAAGTGAGAGAGAGCCTTTGGAATGATGCCATGTTGCTTGTACATGTGTACTACAAAGTGAGAGAGATGCTTTGTGATGCTTGTTGCTGGTAACAGTGTACAAAGTGGAGAGATGCTTGGATGGTTGGCATTGTTGCTTGTACATGTGTAAAAAGTGTGAGAGATGCTTTGATGGTGCATTGTTGCGGGTACACATGTACAAGTGAGAGATGATTTGGATGAATGCATTGTTGCTTGGACACGGTTGTACAAAGTGAGAGAGGATGAGTGGATGGTGCCATTGTGCTTGTACACGTGTACAAAGTGAGAGAGGGGAGAGAGATGCTTTGGATGATGCATTGGGCTGTTACACGTGTACAAAGTGAGAGAGATGCTTGGATGATGCATGGTTGCTTGTACATGTGTACAAAGGGGAGATGCTTTGGATGGGGGATTGTTCTTGTTTAACGTGTAACAAAGGGAAAGAGATGCTTGGATGGTTTGCATTGTGTTGTTACACGTGTAGAAAGTGAGAGAGAAGAGTGAGATGCTTTGGATGGTGAGTGTGCTGGTACACGTGTACAAAAGTGAAGAGAGATGCTTTGGATGGTGCATTGTTGCTGTACACGTGTACAAAGTGAGAGATGGTTTGAGGTGATGTTGTTGTTTACACGGTAAAGTGAGTGATTGCTTGGATGGTGCATGTGTTGTACACGCTGTACAAAGTGAGAGAGATGCTTTGGATGGTGCATGTGCTTGTACACGTGTACAAAGTGAGAGATGCTTTGGATGGTGCATTGTTGCTTGTACACTGTACAAAGTGAGAGATGCTTTGGTGGTGCATTGTGCTTGTACACGTGTACCAAAGGAGAGATGCTTGGATGGTGCATTGTTGCTTGTAAGGTACCAAACGGAGAGATGGATTTGGTGGTGCATGTTGCTTGTTACACGTCATGTTGTACAAGGAGAGATGCTTTTTGATGGTGCATATGGCTGTACATGTACAAAAGTGAGAGATGCTTTGGATGGTGCATTGGTGCGTGTACCGTGTACAAAGTGAGAGATGCTTTGGATGGGCATTGTGCTGTACAAGTGTAACAAAGTGAAGAGCTGCTTTGGATGTGGTTGTTGCTTTAACACTGTACAAAGTGTGAGAGGATGAGAATGTTTGGAGGGTGCATTGTTGCTTGTACCGTGTACAAACGTGAGAGGAGATGCTTTGGATGGTGCATTTTGCTTGTACAAGTACAAAGTGGAGAGGTTGGGAGTGCATTTTGCTGTACAGTGACAAAGGAGTGAGGATGCGTTGGATGGTGCATTGTGGTTGATTGTCACACGTTTGTACAAAGTTGAGAAGATGCTTGAGGGCGATTGGTGTGGGAGTGTTGTGTACACGGTACCAAGTGAGAGATGTTGGATGGTGATATGTTGCTTGTACACAGTCGTAACAAAGTGAGAGATGCTTGGCGATAGGTTGCATTTGCTTGTACAAGTGTCCAAAGTGAGAGATGCTTTGGATGGTGCAATTGATTGTGTACAGGGTTACAAGTGAGAGAGATGCTTTGGATGAGTGCATTGTTGCTTGTACACGTTGTACAAAGTGAGAGAGATGCTTTGGATGATGCATTGTTGCTTGTACAGTGTACAAGTGAGAGATGCTTTGGATGGTGCATTGTTGCTTGTACAGGTGTACAAAGTGAGAGATGCTTTGGAGGTGCATTGTTGACTTGGTACATGTGTACCAAAGGAGAGATGCTTTGGATGGTGCATGGTGCTTGTACACGTGTACAAAGTGAGAGATGCTTGGATGGTGCATTGTTGCTTTTACACGTGGACAAAGAGAGAGATGCTTGGATGGTGCATTGTTGCTTGTACACGTGTACAAAGTGAGAGAGGCTTTGGAGTGCATTGTTCTGTACACGTGTACAAAGTGAGAGATGCTTGGATTGTGCATTGTTGCTTGTACACGTGTACAAAGTGGAAGAGATGCTTTGGATGGTGCATTGTTGCTTGTACACTGTACAAAGGAGAGATGCTTTGGATGGTGCATTGTTGCTTGTACACGTGTACAAGTGAGAGGCTTGGATGGTGCATTGTTGCTTGTACACGTGTACAAAGTGAGAGATGCTTTGGATGGTGCATTGTTGTGTTGTTTACACGTGTACAAAGTGAGAGAGATGCTTTGGATGTGCATTGTTGCTTGTACACGTGTACAAAGTGAGAGATGCTTTGGATGGTGCATTGTTTGCTGTCACAGTGATACAAAGTTGAGATAGCTTTGGATGGTGCATTGTTGTTGTACACGTTGTACAAAGTGAGAGAGAGCTTTGGATGGTGATTGTTGCTTGTACACGTGTACAAAGTGAGAGAGATGCTTTGGATGGTGCATTGTTGCTTTACACGTGTACAAAGTGAGAGATGCTTTGATGGGCAGTGTTGCTTTGTACATGTGTGAAAGGAGAGATGCTTTGGATGGTGCATGTTGCTGTACACGTGTACAAAGTGAGAGATGCTTTGGATGGTGCATTGGTGCTTGTACAGTGTACAAAGTGAGAGATGCTTTGGATGATGCATGTTGCTTGTACACGTGTACAAAGTGAGAGATTGGCTTTGGATGGTTGCATTGTTGCTTGACACGTGTACAAAGTGAGAGATGCTTTGGAGTTGATGCAGTTGCAGTACAAGGTACAAAGTGATGAGAGAGAGAGATTGCTTTGGATGGATTGCATTGTTGCTTGTACACGTGTACAAAGTGAGAGATGCTTTGGATGGTGCTTGTTGCTTGTACATGTGTTACAAGTGAGGAGATGCTTTGATGGTGCATTGTTGCTTGTACACGTGTACAAAGTGAGAGATGCTTTGGAGATGCATTGTTGCTTGTACACGTGTACAAAGTGAGAGCAATGTTGGATGGTGCATTGTGTCCTTGTACACGTGACAAGTTGTGAGATCTGTTGGAGGTGCATTTGTTGCTTGTACACGTGTACAAAGAGAGAGATTGCTTGGATGGTGCATTGTTGATTGTACACGTGTTGTACAAAGTGAGAGATGCTTTGGATGGTGCATTGTGCTTGTACACGTGTACAAAGTGAGAGATGCTTTGGATGGTGCATTGTTGCTTGTACACGTGTACAAAGTAGAGAGATGCTTTGGATTGGTGCATTGTTGCTTGTACACGTGTACAAAGTGAGAGATGCTTTGATGGTTGCATTGTTGCTTGTACAGTGTACAAAGTGAGAGATGCTTTGGATGGTGCATTGTTGCTTGTACACGTGTACAAAGTGAGAGACGATGCTTTGGAGGGCTTGATGTTGCTTGTACCCGTGTACAAAGTGAGAGAGAGATTTGCTTTTTGGATGAGTGCATTGTTGCTTGTACCGTTGTACAAAGTGAGAGAGGCTTGGATGGAGCATTGTTGCTTGTACACGTGTAACAAGTGAGAGATTCTTGGATGGAGATTGTTGCTTGTACAGTGTACAAACGGAGAGATGCTTTGGATGGGTCATTGTTGCTGTACACGTGTACAAAGTGAGAGATGCTTTGGATGGTGCATTGGTTGCTTTTTAGCATGTGTAAAGTGAGCGAGAGATGCTTTGGATGGTGCATTGTTGCTTGTACAGTGTACAAAGGAGAGATGGCTTTGGATGGTGCAGTGTTGCTTGACAGTGTACAAAGTGAGAGATAGAGTGCTTTGGATGGTGCCATGTTGCGTGTACACGTGTACAAAGTGAGAGAGAGAGAGATGCTTTGGATGGGCATTGTTGCTTGTACCAGTGTACAAAGTGAGAGTGCTTTGGATGGTGCATTGTTGTGCTTGTACACGTTTACAAAGTGAGAGATGCTTTGGATGGTGCATTGTTGCGTTGTGCACGTGTACAAAGTGAGAGATGCTTTGGATGTGCATTGTTGCTTGACACGTGTACAAAGTGAGACATGCTTTGGATGGTGCATTGTTGCTTGACAGTGTACCAAGTGAGAGATGCTTTGGATGGTGCAAGTTGGTTGCTGTACACGTGTACAAAGTGAGAGATGTTGGGATGGTTGCATTGTTGCGTTGACACGTGTACAAAGTGAGAGATGCTTGGATGGTGCATGGTTGCGTGTACAGTGTGACAAAGTGAGATGATGCTGGGGATGTGCATTGTTGCGTGTACCGTGTACAAAGTAGAGTGTAGAGAGATGCTTTGGATGGCGCATTTGTTTGCTTGTACCACGTGTACAATAGTGAGAGAGATGCTTTGGATGGTGCATCGTTGATTGTACAGTGTTACAAAGTGAGAGATGCTGGGCTGGAGCATTGTTGCTTGTACACGTGTACAAAGTGAGAGATGCTCTGGATGATGCATTGTTGCTTGTACACGTGTACAAAGTGAGAGATGCTTTGTATGGTGCATTGTTGCTTGTACACGTGTACAAAGTGAGAGATGCTTTGGATGGTGCATTGTTGCTTGTACACGTGTACAAAGTGAGAGATGCTTTGGATGGTGCATTGTTCCTTGTACACGTGTACAAAGTGAGAGATGCTTTGGATGATGCATTGTTGCTTGTACACGTGTAAAAGTGAGAGAGATGCTTTGGATGATGCATTGTTGCTTGTACATGTGTACAAAGTGAGAGAGATGCTTTGGATGGTGCATTGTTGCTTGTACACGTGTACAAAGTGAGAGATGCTTTGGATGGTGCATTGTTGCTTGTACACGTGTACAAAGTGAGAAGAGAGGCTTTGGATGTGCTGCATTGTTTGCTTGTCACGTTGTACAAAGTGAAAGCTGCTTTGGATGATGCATTGTTGCTTGGTACACGTGTTCAAAGTTGAGAGGATGCTTTGGATGGTGCCTTGTTGCGTGTACACGTGTACAAAGTGAGAGATGCTTGGGATGATGATGCATGTTTGCTTGTACACGTGATACAAAGGAAAGATGCTTTGGATGGTGCATTGTGCTTGTACACGTACAAAGGTGAGCCATGCTTCGATGATGCCTTGTGCTTGTACACGTGTCAAATGAGGAGATGCTTTGGAGGGTGCAGTGTTGCATGTTCACGTGTAAAAGTGAGAGAGCATTTGGATGGTGCAGTGTTGCTTGTAACGTGTACAAAGTGAGAGATGCTCTTGGATGGTGCATTGTTGCTTGTTACAGTGTACAAAGTGAGCGATGCTTTGGATGATTGCCTGTTGCGTTGTACACTTGTTACAAAGTGGGGGGGTTGAGGATGCTTTCGGATGGTGCCTTGTTGCTTGTAAACGTGTACAAGTGAGAGATGCTTGGATGGTCATTGTGCGTGTACACGTGTACAAAGTGAGAGATGCTGGTGGGGCATTGTTGCTGTACAAGTGTACAAAGTGAGAGATGGCTTGGATGATGCATTGTTGCTGCTACACGTGTCACAAAGTGAGAGATGCTTTGGATGGTTTGCATTGTTGCCTTGTACACGTGTACACAGTGAGAGATGCTTTGGATGGGTCATTGTTGCGTGTACACGTGTACAAAGTGAGAGATGCTTTTGAGACTGTCGTGTCGGGGATTTGTGTGATTGTCTTGTACACGTACAAAGTGGAGATGCTTTGGTGATGGTGACCAGTGTTGCTTGCTACACGTGTACAAAGTGGAAAGATGCTTTGGATGATGCATTGTTGCTGTACACTGGTACAACTTTAGAGATGATGATTTGGTGTGGCATTGTTGCGTGGTACACGGTACAACAGTGAGACGATTGCTTGGATGGTGCATTGGTTGCTTGTAACCGTGTACAAGTGAGTAGATGCTTTGGATTGTGCATGTTGCGTGTACCGGGTAACAAGTGGAGAGGTTTGGAGGACGCATTGTTGCTTGTACAGGTGTTACAAAGTGAGGAGAGCTTTGGGATGGTGCATTGTTGCTTGTACACGTGTACAAGTGAAAGAGAGTTTGGATGATCATTTTGCTTTACACAGTACAAGTGAGAGATGCTTTGGATGGTGAATGTTGCTTGTACAGTGTACAAAGTGAGAGTGTTTGGATGGTGCATATTCTGCTTGACACGTGTACAACGTGAGAGATGCTTTGGGGATGGTGCATTGTTGGTGTACACGTGTAACAAAATGAGAGATGTTGGATGGTGCATAGTTGCTTGTTAAACGGTGTAACAAGTGAGAGATGCTTTGGATGGTGCATTGGGCTTGTACACGTGTGGACAAAGTGAGGAAGGCTTTGGATGGTGCAGTGTTGCTTGTACCGTGTACAAATTGAGAGATGCTTGGGCGGTGCATTGTTGCTTGTACACGTTGTACAAAGTGAGAGATGATTTGGATGGTGCATTGATTGCTTGTACACGTTGTACAAAGTGAGAGATGCTTGGATGGTGCATTGTTCCTTGTTACAGTTGTACAAAGTGAGAAGAGATGCTTGGGGATGATGCATTGTTGCTGGGACACGTGTACAAAGTGAGAGAGAGCCTTTGGAATGATGCCATGTTGCTTGTACATGTGTACTACAAAGTGAGAGAGATGCTTTGTGATGCTTGTTGCTGGTAACAGTGTACAAAGTGGAGAGATGCTTGGATGGTTGGCATTGTTGCTTGTACATGTGTAAAAAGTGTGAGAGATGCTTTGATGGTGCATTGTTGCGGGTACACATGTACAAGTGAGAGATGATTTGGATGAATGCATTGTTGCTTGGACACGGTTGTACAAAGTGAGAGAGGATGAGTGGATGGTGCCATTGTGCTTGTACACGTGTACAAAGTGAGAGAGGGGAGAGAGATGCTTTGGATGATGCATTGGGCTGTTACACGTGTACAAAGTGAGAGAGATGCTTGGATGATGCATGGTTGCTTGTACATGTGTACAAAGGGGAGATGCTTTGGATGGGGGATTGTTCTTGTTTAACGTGTAACAAAGGGAAAGAGATGCTTGGATGGTTTGCATTGTGTTGTTACACGTGTAGAAAGTGAGAGAGAAGAGTGAGATGCTTTGGATGGTGATGTTGCTGGTACACGTTGTACAAAGTGGGAGATGCTTTGGATGAGTGCATTGTTGATCTGTACACGTGTACAAAGTGAGAGATGTTTGAGGTGATTGTTGTTGTCACACGGTAAAGTGAGATGATGCTTGGATGGTGCATGTGATTGTACACGGCTGTACAAAGTGAGAGAGAGCTTTGGATGGTGCATTGTGCTTGTACACGTGTACAAAGTGAGAGATGCTTTGGATGGTGCATTGTTGCTTTTACACGTGTACAAAGTGGAGAGATGCTTTGGTGGTGCAGTGTTTTGCTTGTACCACGTGTACCAAGGAGAGATGCTTTTGGATGTGCATGTGTTGCTTGTACACGTGTACCAAAGTGAGAGATTGGATTTGAGTGGTCATGTTGCTTGTAGTCATGTGTACAAGGAGAGATGCTTTGTTGATGGTGCATATGTTGCTGTACAGTGTACAAAAGTGAGAGATGCTTTGGATGGTGCATGTGTGCTGTACAGTGTACAAAGTGAGAGATGCTTGGATGGTGATTGTTGCTGTACGTGTACCAAAGTGAAGAGTGCTTTGGATGTGAATTGTGCTTACACTGCAAAGTGAGAGGATTGATGCTGGGATGATGCATTGTTGCGGTACCGTGTACAAGTGAGAGAGATGCTTGGATTGGTGCATTTTGCTTGTACACTATGTACAAAGTGGAGAGATGCTTGGGGTGTGTGCTGTCCAAGTGTACAAGTGTGACTGCTCTGGATGGTACATTGGTTGATACCGACAAAGTGGGAGGATGCTGGATGATGCTTGTGCTTGTACACGTTATTGTACAAAGTGAGACGAGATGCTTTGGGGATTGGTGCATTGTTGCTGGTACACGTGTACCACAGTGTGAGATGCTTTGGAGGGGAATGTGTGCTTGTACACGTGTAACAAAGGTGAGAGAGCTTCTGGGATGTAGGAGCCATGTTGTGTGTACAGATGATGTCACAAAGTGAGAGATGCTTTGGATGGTGCATTGATTCTTACACGTGTACAAAGTGGAGAGATGCTTTGGATGAGTGCGCATTGTTGCTTGTACACGTGTACAAAGTGGAGAGAGATGCTTGGCTGGTGCATTGTGCTTGTACACGGTGTACAAAGTGAGAGATGCTTTGATGGGCATTGTTGCTTGTACACGGTGTACAAAGTGAGAGATGCTTTGGATGGTGCATTGTTGCTTGTTACATGTGTACAAAGTGAGAGATGCTTTGGATGGTGCATTGTTGCTTGTACACGTGTACAACAGTGAGAGATGCGTTGGAGGTGCATTGTTGCTTGTACAGTGGACAAAGTGAGAGATGCTTTGGATGGTTGCATTGTTGCTTGTCACAACGTGTACAAAGTGAGAGATGCTTTGGATGGGTGCATTGTTGCTGTACACGTTTACAAAGTGAGAGATGCTTGGATGGTGCATTGTTGCTTGTACACGTGTACAAAGTGAGAGATGCTTTGGATGGTGCATGTTGCTTGTACACTGTACAAAGAGAGAGATGCTTTGGATGGTGCAATTGCTTGCTTGTACACGTGTACAAGTGAGAGTGCTTTGGATGATGCATTGTTGCTTGTACACGTGTACAAAAGTGAGAGATTGCTTTGGATGGTGCATTGTTGGTTGCTTTACAATGTGTACAAAGTGAGAGAGTGCTTTGGATGGTGAATTTGTTGCTTGTACACGTGTACAAAGTGAGAGATGCTGGAGGTTGCATTGTTTGTTGGCCAAAAGTTGAGAGCTTTGGATGGTGATTGTTGTTGTACAGTGTACAAAGTGAGAGATGAGCTTTGGATGGTGATTGTTGCTTGTACACGTGTACAAAAGTGAGAGATGCTTTGGATGATGATTGTTGCTTGTACACGTTTGTACAAAGTAGAGAGATTCTTTGATGTGAGCATCGTTGTTTGTACAGTGTCCAAAGTGAGAGATGCTTTGGATGGTGCATTGTTGCATGGTACACGTGTACAAAGTGAGAGATGCTTTGGATGGTGCATTGGTGCTTGTAAGTGTACAAAGTGAGAGATGCTTTGGATGGTGCATTGGTGCTTGTACAGTGTTACAAAGTGAGAGATGGCTTTGGATGGTGCATTGTGCTTGACACGTGTACAAAGTGAGAGATGTTTGGATGGTGCATGTTGCTTGTACACGTGTACAAAGTGAGAGAAGAGATGCTTTGGATGGATTGCATGTTGCTTGTACACGTGTACAAAGTGAGAGATGCTTTGGATGGTGCATTGTTGCTTGTACAGTGTGTACAAGTGAGAGATGCTTTGGATGGTGCATTGTGCTTGTACACGTTGTACAAAGTGAGAGATGCTTTGGATGTGCATTGTTGCTTGTAACGTGTACAAAGTGAGAGCATGTTGGATGGTGCATTGTTGCTTGTACACGTGTACACAGTTGCTGAGATGCTTTGGATGGTGCAGTGTTGTTGCTGTACACGGTACAAAGAGAGAGATGCTTTGGATGGTGCATTGTTGTGTACACGTGTACAAAGTGAGAGATGCTTTGGATGGTGCATTGGCTTGTACACGTGTACAAAGTGAGAGATGCTGTTGGATGATAGCATGTTGCGTGTACACGTGTACAAAGTGAGAGATGCTTTGGATTGCTTGCATTGTTGCGTATCTACACGTGTACAAAGTGAGAGATGCTTTGGATGGTGCATGTTGCTTGTACACGTGTACAAAGTGAGAGATGCTTTGGATGGTGCTGTTGCTGGTACACATGTACGAAACTGGGTGATGTGATGACCTGTAGCGTGAGGATTTTTTGGATGGTGCATTGTTGCTTGTACACGTGTACAAGTGAGAGATGCTTTGGATGATGCATTGTTGCGTGTACCGTGTAGACAAGTGAGAGAGATTTTGGGATGAGAATTGTTGCTTGTACACTTTGTTGTTACAAACGGAGAGTGTATGTTGGATGAGGTGCTTGTTGTCTGTACACGTGTACAAAGTGAGAGATGGCTTGTGTGATTTGTGTCAGTTGCAATGAGTGTATGAGGCGTTTTTACATGTGTAAAGTGGAAGAGATTGCTTTGGATGGTGCATTGTTGCGTGTACATGTGTACAAAGTGGAGAGATTTGGATGCGTGCATGTGTTGCTTGACACGTGTACAAAGTGAAGATGAGAGATGCTTTGGAGTGATGCATTGTTGCTTGTACACGTGTTACAAAGTGAGAGGAGAGATGCTTTGGATGATGCATTGTTGCTTGTACCAGTGTACAAAGTGAGAGATGCTTTGGATGATCATTGGTGCTTGTACACGTACAAGTGAGAGATGCTTTGGATGCTGCATTGTTGCTTGTACCACGTGTACAAAGTGGAGAGATGCTTTGGATGGATGCATGTGTTGCTTGTACACGTGTACAAAGTATGAGACATGCTTTGGATGGGCATTGTTGCGTGTGACAGTGTACAAGTGAGAGATGCTTTGGATGGCACAATTGGTTTTGCTTGTACACGTGTACAAAGGTGAGAGATGTTTGGATGGGTTGCATTGTTGCGTTGACCCGTGTACAAAGTGAGAGATGCTTTGGATGATGCATGGCTTGTGACACAGTGCGACCAAAGTGAGAGATGTTTGGATGGTGCAATGTTGATGTACCGTGTACAAAAAGTGGAGAGATGCTTTGGACTGGGCATTTGTTGCTTGTACACGTGTACAAATGGAGAGATGCTTTGGATGGTGCAGTGTTGGTTGTACAGCTGTTACAAAGTGAGAAGAGTTGGCATGGTGCATGGAGCTGTGCTGCGTACACGTGTACAAAGTGACGAGATTCTTTGGATGGCCATTGGGCTTGTACACGTGTACAAAGCTGAGATGATGCTCTTGGATGGTGAACAGTTGTGCGTAAAGGTACAAAGTAGAGATGATTTGGATGGTGCAATTGTTGGGCGTGGTGTAGACAGTGTACAAAGGGAGAGATGCTTTGGATGGCGGCATGTGCGATGTACACTGTGTACAAAGCGACGAACGAGCTTGGATGGTGCATTGTTGCGCTGACCGTGTACCAAGTGAGAGATGCTTGGATGGTGCAATGTTGCTGTACCGTGTACAAAGTAGTGAGAGATTTGCTTGTGGACTGCGCGCATCCTGTTGCGTTGTACACGGGTACAAAGTGAGAGATGCATTGTGGATGGTGCATGTGCTTGTACAACGGGTACAAAAGTGAGAGATGCTTTGGAGGGGGCATTGTGTGCTTGTACACGTGTACAAAGTGAGACAAATGCTTTGGATGGTGCATTGTTGCTTGTACATGTGTACACAGTGAGAGATGCTTTGGATGGTGCATTGTTGCTTGTACACGTGTACAAAGTGAGAGATGCTTTGGATGGTGCATTGTTGCGTGTACACGTGTACAAAGTGAGAGATGCTTTGGATGGCGCATTGTTGCGTGTACACGTGTACAAAGTGAGAGATGCTTTGGATGGTGCATTGTTGCTTGTACACGTGTACGACGGAGACACACCGTAAAGCAGCACGTTGGTCCGGTGCTGTTGGCTTCTGCCCGGAGGTTAGGTTTTGATTCTAACTGCTGGTCTTTGGTGTTCCAGTTTCCTGTGCCGTGGGGTGGCTATGGATTCTCAGCACAGCGTGGCCGGGTTTGACCTCACCACAGAAGCCAACATTCGCTTCACGGCAGATCGGGCGCAGTTCCACCTGGTGAGTCACCTCCACCTGTACGATTGTATCATGCTCATCGCCACACGGTCTTCCCAGCATGTTCCTGATGTCTCATCACTGCTGTCCCCACAGTACAAGGTCTACCTGATACCCACTGACCAGTTCACCATGGAGTACATCGAGCCAAGTGTCCATTGCATTGGCATTCACGGGTCCTTCTCGCCCAGCAGGTAATATGGGTGCTTCCAGTTCAGGGTTTGTGCCCTCTGCTCCTATTCCTGATGCCATGTGTCGTGTTTCTCTCTCTGCCCGCAGCGGCTCCTGTGTTTCCTCGAGGTTCCAGAAGCCGTCACAGTCGGTGGTCCTAACGCAAGGGAAAACTGGAACGGTCCCGGCCAACGTCTCTCTGTCCCAGGGATTCTTCACAACAGATGGTCACCCAGTGCCCTCCCACCCAGAGTCTCTGCCCCCCACAGCTGTGGACTCCACTAAGCTGGTCCATCTGCAGTCAGCACAGGTGTGTGGCCAGCCTCTGCCGAGTGCGATTTACGGCCTGAAATTGGGGGTGGATTCAGCTGCACAAATCCAACTGGTCTGTAGGTACACGGGGTATATATTCACTAAGTGGTGTGAAGCCGTTTGACACCTAACAGTCTATTGATTTAAATGGGCCATGCGGTGTCCTGTGTCCCCGCACCCTCAGAGTGTCTGGGTCGCCTGAATGTCCAGACAAGTGACCGTGGAGTAACATTGGAAATCTTTGTTGTATTCGACATATTTTAACTCCTTCAGTGCCGGTGGGTCCTGCTTTACAATGCGTTACAGGTATGGTCGCCATCTTCCACTGAGGGCCAACCCGGAGAATGATTTATTTTTTAAATGTTGCACTTACCTTCCGCGGCATCTCCCCCTGCAACCCGTCAATATGGCTGCGCGGCGTCTAATTGGCGCTGCGTTGCCGTGAATACGTGGTGTCACGCGGCGTCAAGTTGCCATAACAACAGGCCGCCTTATGGCGCCTAGGCGTCACGTGATGCCGTTGCGTCGCGTAGCGTTCCCGTTGGCGTGGTGCAGCCATGTGGGCAGCAGTCGCAGGGGGAGATGCCGGGAGACGCCGCCGGAGTCCGCCGCCACCCGGATTATTACTAGATAAAGCCGTGGCCAAAATCCGTGGTCCCTGGGGGAATCCCGGAGTGGTGGTGATCCTAGTTACAGGCGCCTCAAGCGCTGAAAGGGTTCAAATCAAATGAATCCGTAGAACATAAAAAGATTGAAAGCACAAGACGAGGCAACCCTACCCCTGAGGTGCTGAGAGTAATGATGATGGTATTGGGCTGATGTAAGGAAATACTCTGAGCCTAAGGAACCCGCAGGCTTTATTCCCACAATGCTGCACAGTTTATACCGCCTGGCTTTGTTAATAAAAAGTGTATTGTAAACCGCGCCACAAAATGACATCATGCGACATTTCATCGAGAAGCAGGAAGCTGTTATCTTCTTTTAAGAGAACATGGGAGACATTTTAACCGCCCCCCCCCCTCCCCCGCCCCCAAAAAACATAAAACCCCATGAAATATTAAGCAGACCAGATATCCGGGGCATGCTGCAGCGTGGGAAAGAAGGCAGCTTCGGTTCATGAGCGCCAAAAGGCTTATTAACCTGCTACAGTAACTAAATGAGGCTTTAAGATAATGTGTCATGGACGCATCTTTAAATACCAAGACATATCTTTGTCATGGATCAGTACATACACAAGTGCACGCACATGCACACACATGCACACACATACACATACACACAACTCTTTATTCTGCTGATGCTGACGTTACTGCAGTATTGTTATCTTTGTCATATATCAGTACACACACACACACAACATACATACACAACTCTTTATGCTGCTGATTCTGACGTTAATGCATATTGTTATCTTTGTCATGATCGGTACATACACACACAGAGACACACATACACACAGAGACACAAACACAACAACTCTTTATGCTGCTGATGCTGATGTTACTGCAGTATTGTTAACTTTGCTGTATCAGTACATACACACACTGAGATACACACACACACACACACAGAGACACACAGAGACACACCACACACACAACTCTTTATTCTGCTGATGCTGATGTTAATGGAGTATGTTAACTTTGTCATGTATCAGTACATACACACACTGAGACACACACACACACACACACACACACACAGAGACACACATACATAACTCTTTATGCTGCTGATGCTGATGTTACTGCAGTATTGTTATCTTTGTCATGTATCAGTACACACACACACACAGAGACACATACACACACAAAGACACACACACACACATACAGTACACAACTCTTATTCTGCTGATGCTGACGTTACTGCAGTATTGTTATCTTTGTCATGTATCAGTACATACACACACAGAGACACACATACACACTTACACACACACATACAAACATGGACACACACAGAGACACACACATACATACACAACTCTTTATTCTGCTGATGCTGACGTTACTGCAGTATTGTTATCTTTGTCATGTATCAGTACACACACACACACACACACAGACACATACACACACAGAGACACACACATACATACACAGCTCTTTATTCTGCTGATGCTGACGTTACTGCAGTATGGTTATCTTTGTCATGTATCAGTACACACACACACACAGAGACACATACACACACAGAGACACACACATACATACACAACTCTTTATTCTGCTGATGCTGACGTTCTGCAGAAATTGTGTATCTTGTCATGTATCAGTACAATACACACACAGAGACACACATACACATACACACACAACACATACAACATGGACCCACACAAGACACACACATACTACACAAATCTTTATTCTGCTGATGCTGACGTTACTGCAGTATTGTTATCTTTGTTATGTATCAGTACACACACAGACACATACACACACACACACACACACACACACAGAAACACAAACATACATACACAACTCTTTATTCTGCTGATGCTGACGTTACTGCAGTATTGTTATCTTTGTTATGTATCAGTACACACACAGACACATACACACACACACACACACACACACAGAAACACAAACATACATACACAACTCTTTATTCTGCTGATGCTGACGTTACTGCAGTATTGTTATCTTTGTCATGTCTCAGTACACACACACACACACAGACACATACACACACAGAGACACACACATACATACACAACTCTTTATTCTGCTGATGCTGACGCTACTGCAGTATTGTTATCTTTGTCATGTATCAGTACACACACACACACACACAGAGACACATACACACACAGAGACACACACATACATACACAGCTCTTTATTCTGCTGATGCTGACGTTACTGCAGTATTGTTATCTTTGTCATGTCTCAGTACACACACACACACACACACACACAGAGAGACACACACATACATACACAACTCTTTATTCTGCTGATGCTGACGTTACTGCAGTATTGTTACCTTTGGTTGATCTGTAGCATTGTGTGTTTTTTCTCCCCTTTCCCCGCCGTTCCCGGACCAGTCGGTGGTGGCGTACAATGGGCGTGTTCAGGCCCCTGGGCGTTACGCCTTCATCGTGCATTACTACCAGCCTTCCCACCCAACCTTTACCATGGAAGTGCTTGTACATGGGGGACGTGTGTGGCAAGGTGAGAACTCTACACGGTACGGCTGGTGCCTTAGTGTAATAGTGTAACATGAAGGTGAGTCCGACCCTTCCACCTCTCTATAGGGACAGATAACACATTGTAACAGCAACCTAAATATCACCCTTCAACTGAGAAGACTTCACTGGTTGCCCACCAAGCAAAGAGCTACCTTTAAGCTCCTCACTATGGTACACCGGGCGCTCCATGACACAGGACCCCTGTACCTACAAACCACATGTAATACTCACCCCGGATCTACAATCCCGAAACCTTTCATTTATGAAAGCCCCCAGATTTAGACGCGCTGGTCGTGCCCCTTCTGTACAGGGAGCCAGGGAATGGAACCCCCTCCCCATGTCCATCAGAGACATCCAAGACCTTCCCACTGTCAGAGAACGTCTCACGGCGGCTCTTTGAAACCTGGTTGATTCTCTGCTCCACCTTTTAGGAGCGGGGTTCTGTGTATTCGCTATACAAGGCATTGAAATGGGATTAATGATCGTTTGTAAAAATGTATCCCTAAGACACTTCCTTTTATCCGTTGGTTATTCCGAAGACCTCATTGGGGCCGCTTCGGTAAAGTTTCGTTGCGCTCCCATTACCCACAGAGGATAAAAACGTGCCGTGCTCTTCACTTGACTAAGATCGGGCCGACCTTTCTTGTTTAGGTTCGGCTAATGCCACCTTCTGTCCCCACGGCTACGGCTGCCGCAGCCTGGTGGTGTCGGAGAACCAGGTCGTTCTAGACGTGACGGGCAATGACTTGTCTGTGACTGTACGTGTCCCGGACGGCAGGATCGTGTGGCTGGTAGGTTGGGATCGCGGCTTTATATTGCAGGCGCTGGGGTCCTGCGGGCAGGAGGGATGGAACCCGATCCAGCCGCCGGAATAACCAGCCTGACTCCGGCCCTGTTTTTTTAGGAGTACGTTTTGGTGGTGCCGGAGGACAGCTACAGCTCCAGCTACCTGGTGGAAGAACCTCTGGATAAATCATACAATTTCATCAGCCAGTGCGGGGCCAACAGTTTCCAGAGCAAGTAAGAGCCGCAGAGTATGAGAGAGTCAGATACGGGTCCTTTGTTTTACCGTGGGAGGCTCTACCGAACTGGAAACAGCATGGCACATAAACCCAATGCCATTAAAGCTGCAGACCAGGCAATATCCCACATGTGTGTTTTTTTAATAAGTCAGTTCTGTACTATGAGAAAATACTTGTAGTTTTTTTACATTTTATTTTTAAAACCACTCTTTATGACATAGTTAATGTATTATAATGTAGCAAGCATTTTTGTTTCTATAGCAACCATTTACAAAGTCACACCCCCTTCCCCTTCTGAAACAAGCTCTGGCACACCCCTTTTTGAGCCCCGCCCTCTCTCTAGCAGTGCGCCAATTGTATATAGTGTCTGTCTGGTCACATGATCTTCCCCACAGAACTTTGCACCTTTGGTCCTCTTCTGCTGCACTGGCAGCCATTTAGCGAACCCCCGAGCTGAAGTTTCGCCGATCGATCATAGGAGAGCGGATCGATCGGTTAATTACTTATCATTGTCTGGTTGATGAAAGGGAAAATAATTTAAAAAATAAATGGGAGTCTTTATTTTTTTTAAATAAAATAAATAGTATCCCCTAATACCATTACACTTTGCCCCCTGAATGGAAATATTATGAACACCAGGGGGTGCTAACCAGGAAGAAGTTGGACACGTTATTGGTTCTTGGGCTTTGTAGCGCCCATGGTCTTGTAGAACGTAGATCCCACCAGAGAAGAGGCTCAGTGTTCTGTATTCCTGGCTTCTCCTTCCAGCCCGGCCTCCTCCAAGTTCTGCAGAGACGCCACCATCTCCCTCTCTCTGTTCTACAACAACGGAGCCCAGCCCTGCAACTGCCATGAGGCTGGAGCCCGGGGCCCCTCCTGCGAGCCGTACGGGGGACAGTGCTCCTGCCGTGCCAGCATCATCGGCAGAGACTGCTCTCGCTGTGCCACCGGATACTGGGGCTTCCCCAACTGCAGGCGTGAGTGTCCAACAACCGTACCATGTCTGCTCCTATGGTGAGCAAGGCTGTAGCCCTCTGCACCTCCCAGCAACCACTGGGACGGGTAACATTACAACGTGTCTGCAGGATACGGAACGTTCTAAGGGGTGAGGGCTTACTGTATCTGTGACGGAAGCGTCGGCCAATCGGAGTGCTGCGTGTCTGAGCATGTGGTAAACCACAAGAAGAGCTTTGCTGGATAAAGCGTTTTTGGGGAATTCATAAAGCCCTAATTGATGATGCACCGATTGTTTTCACCTCTCTCTGTTTCTCCTCCAGCCTGCGCCTGCGGCTCACGCCTGTGTGATGAGGTAACCGGGCAGTGCATCTGCCCCCCTCGCACTGTGAAACCAGAGTGCACCGCGTGTGAGCCCCAGACATTTGGGTGCCACCCACTGATTGGCTGTGAGGACTGCGACTGCTCCCGGACGGGGCTGCAGAACCTGACGGCGCCCGGATGTGACGTGCAGAGCGGTCAATGCACGTGAGTGAGGTCACACCGATTTGGCGCCCAAGAGGGGACCTATCTATTCTGAGCAGCGAACTGAGCTCCCGTTTATACTTGGTTATGTAATTCCATCTCAATTTACAGTTCTACTTCAGATTCATTCATGCAGCCACCTCCGTGGTGGAATTTTGGCACCAAAATTCCGCCACCTCTGGCCAGCCTGACAGGCCAGGCAGATTGTGCGATTGGGCCACGGTTACATGCTTGGTCTAGAAGAAGTAAGATCTCCTACTTCAGAGGACAAAGCCTTAGACATTCTGCTTCACTTCCACATGCAAAACCACATTGCTGTCATTCTCCGGCACATTCTGCAGTGCCACTGTATATGAAGGCTCAGAATGTGTATGTGATGTGTAATCATAAGAGTGATTTATTACACCATGAGAGCCATGCTTGTAGGAGCTGTAAATCTGAGTGCCCGGGGCCTCCAGAGAGAGTCCTTCCAAATGCTGTTATTAACCAGTCTGGGGGATTAATGGTTTAGACGGCGAACCTTCCGGCACAAAGCTTTATGGAGGATTCATTTTATGGCGGATGGCTATTAACAGGTGTGAGCCTGGGTAGGCTATTGTGTGCAGTGTCATCTTGTAATGACCGCCTAGACACAGTAGGGTCAAAGCCAAGGTGACGACCTTTCATTACATCACACAGGGACGATTTAAAGGCCCTAAAAGGGCAATAAAATGTGCTATGAATCCTAACAGGACGCGATTTCCCTTCACCTCCGCGCAATGTGTTTCCTGTAAAGCGCTGGAAAATAAGCTCCCGCGGAGGCGGGAAAAGTGTTATACTGAAAATATAGGTCCAATGACAGATATAAATATATACACACACCTCATTTTGCAGACCGCAAACGTGAATTACAGAGCAGCAAAAATGGTGCAAAACCCACCAGATTTCTAGAAAAATAAATAAATTAAAAGAAAGAAAAATTCCCACAGAACGCTAATAACGAATGAAAAAAATTGGTGGTTATTTCCCGCCCTTTTGCAGTCTTTAATAAAACACTTTGTATTGGTTTTAATGCACTAATGTTATCGAACATCCATCGAGACACAACACAATACCGCCCCCTTGTGGCACCCTGGGAAATATTCGGAAGTGCAAATTGTATTGTATTGTATGTCTTTAGTTAAATAGCGCCAAAAGTGTACTCAACGCTTCACAAAGAATACAGTACAGCAAGCATGTCAAACTCAAATGCTAACAAGGGCCACATTAAACAAGGTTTAAGTTCAGGTGGGCCGCAAAAAAAAAACTTAAATTTTCATAGAAACGTAGGTTTATTTCGAGAAGTACAGTGTGTGTGTGTGTGTGTGTGTGTGTGTGTGTGTGTGTGTGTGT
>WSYH01016241.1:0-13336 GCA_036426205.1 Ascaphus truei
ACTTTATTCGAGCTCGGCTAGTCCCACGAATTCGGGTATACCCGGGTGTATTGAGGTTTGTGACTGTTTTCTGCCCGAGTGCATTGGTTATTTTCCAGGCAGGGATTGAAGCATTTTATTCCCGCTGGCTGCAATACTGCACAGTATATATATATATACTGCATTACAATTCATGAATTTATGCCATCTGGTAGACACGCGAAGCATTGCAGCCTATTAAATCCTAATCATTATCATTTAACAGATCAGCCGCCCGTCAGCCAGGCATGAACCCAGGCTGGGAAGGCAAACGCAACGGGGCTTGTCAGAGGTGAGGAGCGGCGCATTCCAGGTATCTGCCAGGTACATACTGGGTCTTTGCTCGAATAAAGTGTGTCGGTGCAGTATGCACACGACTATTCATTGTTGTCAACATGTGACAATAACATGGCTAATTACACATGTTACACCAAACTTTTCCCACGTCAATCTCAGCCTTTTTGTCTAATTACATGACTGACTGTTGCGTTCACAAGTGTTACATGCATTGCACATTCAACTATTTATTTTCAAGCAATCTTTGTACAAAGCTTCACGTCACATCATTGGCAAATATCATCATTCCCTGCAGAATACACACAACAAATACTTCTAAGAACAACTGCACACAGCTTGCCACAGAAGTACTTTATTATGTTAATGTAACACCTTGCATTTTACTATGTCACCTGACATCATCACATACCTATTTAAAGGACGCCCATTACCTGCTCATTCACAGCTACTCATTTCAAAATGTTGCGATTGTTTAGGAGACGGAGGAACATTCTTTTCTATGACATGCTTGCTGATCAAGAGAATGATATAGGGCAAGGGAGGGACAGACCGAGGGACAGTGACAGGGACAGTCACGCGGATACGACAGGGACAGGGAGAGGGACAGGCCGAGGGACAGGTAGAGGGACAGGAGATCAGAGGAGAAGACAGAGGAGACAAGTTGTGCCTCGTCCGCGTGTGTACAGGGAGAGAACCCTGTTAGATGGGATAAGTGAGGTGGAGATAGTAAGTCGCTATTGTTTGAGTTCAGCAGCAATCTTATCTCTTTATGAGGAGATAAGGGGAGATTTAGATTTTTTCACAGCCAGAGGTCGTGCAGTCCCTGGGCTTGTTAAAATGCTGTGCTCATTACATTATCTTGCTTCCGCGTCATACCAGACAACTGTGGGCATAGTGGGCGGGGTCTCGCAATCTACATTCTCGCGGGCCTTTACCCAGTTTCTCTATGCACTCAATAGACGCGCTAGGAATTATATTCATTTTCCTACAGAGGCGACAGAGTGGCTGGAAGTCAGGACTGGCTTTTATAATATAGCAGGGATACCATGTGTGCTGGGTGCAATCGATTGCACACATGTTGCTTTGATTGCACCTAGTCAGAGTGAGCATGTTTACCGCAATCGTAAGCACTACCATTCACTCAATGTACAGGTGGTATGTGATGCCACGATGAGGATAATGCATGTGGTACCCAAATTCCCTGGTTCCAGTCACAATTCCTCTATCCTGAGGAACTCTTCAGTCTTCCATGCGTTCGAAGAGGGACATTTTGAACATGGTTGGCTGCTGGGTGAGTACAGATTTACATGTTCTAACATAAAACACATTTTTATTTAGGAATGTTGGCATTGTAGAATTTGATCACTAATGTCAGCTTATGTGTGCTCCATTCATTATAGGTGACTCAGGATACGGAATTAGGCCGTGGCTCTTGACTCCGGTGCTAAACCCTCAAACTGAAGCAGAGGACAGGTACAATGCAGCCCATATATCTACAAGATCTGTTATAGAGAGGACATTTGGCCTACTCAAGACCAGATTTAGGTGTCTGGACTGAACTGGTGGGGCTCTTCTATACAAGCCTCAAAAAGTGTCTGATATTATCCTTGCCTGTTGCATTTTGCACAATGTTGCACTCAGGCACAATGTACAATCAGACCTAGCTGAGCCTTTGGTAGACGAGCATCCCACCCATGTAGCTGCTGAAAATGAACAAACAGCCAGTGGTGGCCAGACACGCCAGAATCTCATCAATTCCTTTTTTTCTTGTAAGTAAAAACATATATGTTCCAAGTTCTACTTTTATAGTTTTATTATGTTATATTAACAATAATGTTTTTTTTATATAACCTTCTGTTAGGACACAGATGAATATGGGTTGCACACCTCTCTTTTCTCTGCTGTGTGCACAAAGGGATGTGGCACCGGTATGTTATTGTTGCACAGGTTATATAATCCCTCTTCAATTGTACTTTAGTTGTGTGTATGTGAATACAACTGGGGTAACAAAGCACTAATATTTTAGCATTGTGTTGTTCCTTATGCTAAGACAATACACATATTATGCCCATACTCATTCATGCTTCTAGTATGCTTACATACAATGTTATTGGTGCAGTGTAACATGTACATCCATATGATGTGTACACCAGGCTGATTTACATTTTGAATGTGATTAAATATACATGGTGTTGCACATTTAACACCAAATACACACTTTGCTGTGTTGTTTACGGTACTGAAGATGGCATGTCAATGTTTGCAATTTATATATTGTTCCTTTGCATTATAGGTATATCTCCAGTATGACTGATCATGGTATGTATATTTGCTGACATCTCTCATAAGATGTGCCTACCTCAATCTTCCTATAATTATTTGAAGTAAAAACCCAACATATTGGTTTAAAGACAAATGTAACATACATGTACTTTCTGTATCATGTATATGCATTTAGCTACTCTTGAGGTTTCATGTGCATTGTATTAGAAAATGATTACTCACATTTCATCACATTTTATGTATGTTTCCTTATAAATTCCATTAATGTAATATAGAGGTGTTTGGAGAAAAGGGGATAACTGTACTTATTTGTTTACTTATGGGAGCTCATTCATCACGGATGAAATTGACTGATCATAACACTCCATGCATGAATGCCTGTAATCACAACAATGCGTACTACATCTTATATTTAGCAATGTAGGTGTTTATTAATGCTAGGAATTAATAGTCAACATTAATTTAAATTTGTGACATGTGTATGTATAAGTCACACGTGTGTGGATGTGTCCTACATGTACCAAGTGTAAAACTGTTAACAGAAACCACAATTTTGTCGCAAATGTTACTGTAATTTAGCATTTCTAATTTCCCAATATGACAATGTTGGTAATATTTTTGGAATGTCAATCACGTCACTTCATCATTATCATGATGATAATTATCAAGTATTCTCACAATTGTAACGTCAATCACGTGCACATTAGCATAGACACACTTTTTAAGACAACTGTTTGTGTCTGTATCAATTTGTGTAGGATCCATGTATAACACCGACAAATGATAACAGCAGCTTTATTATGGTAGCTTATATCATGATATTGACTATACTATTTATTTTTAGAACGTTTAATAAACACAGTAAACTATAGTTAGTTAGGTTAATGAAATATACACAGAAACGTACTTCATTACATGATGTTGATGTAATTTTCAGAACATCATGCATTGTAGGGGACCACAACATCTGGGCAATAACATTATTTGCTACAGTCCCAAACCATTTTATCAACATACCCATGTAACAAGAGATTTTTAACAATAAATGGCTAGTTGGTTGTAAGTGTCCTTTACATTGGGAGAAGGAGTGGCTCAGTGAGTAAAGACACACACTGGCACTGAGAGTTTGAAGCAGGGGAGTCTGGTTCAATTCCCGGTGTCGGCTCCTTGTGACCTTGGGCAAGTCACTTTATCTCCCTGTGCCTCACGCGGCCAAAAATAAATTGTAAGTTCCACGGGCCAGGGACCTCAGCCTGAAAAATGTGTCTGTAAAGCGCTGCGTACAACTAGCAGCGCTATACATGAACATGCTCATATTATAATTATTATTATTGTTACATAGTTTCGACAGTCATACGTTCCATTACACAATAAAATAACACAAATGTGTTAGCAGAGTGGGAATGGTTGTTATATATAAAACACACCATGCCATAAAATGCTAGTAGTAATTGAAGAACACTCAATAAAAATTCATGAGGCACTCTTTTGCAACATCATTATGTTAATTAAGTGCTTATGCAATATAGGCATAAGGGTATCACATTTTTAATTGTTTGTTAATAAGCGCTGCAAGCAATATAAAATTAGTTCCATATGTAGTATAGTAGTCGGTGGCTCCTCCTCACAATCATCTCATATAAAGGTAGACTCTTCTGAAATCATACATTGATCCGATTGTATCTTCCCCGACATCTCTGAAATACAGCAAACACATGATGGTCAAAGATGGCACCTTACTATATATGTATCCGTGACAACGTGTTACACAGCTCTATATGATTGTGTACATACACACGTCAGTCACTTATATGTTAGAAGTACAAGTGTACATCAGTATGTAATTTTTCTTTAAATTTGTAGCAGGCATAACTATGTATATGAAGTGAACGTTGCCTGTATACTGAAAAATGTGCGCGCACATCTTAGTGTGCGCACGCACTTCACGCTTGGGTCGACTAACTGTTAGCGCATGCGCAAAACAATGCGTACGTTGTGCGTTCAATACATGTTGAAAATACCAGTAAACATAAAATCTTTATTTCAAATACAATGAAGACGAAACTACATTCGTTCTGAACGAGTACATCTGTATTCTTTTTAAACAGACGTGTTTGGACAGAAAGCACGGCCGATAACAAAATGCGCAAATGCAATACGTGTGACGTCATGTTAAGCCAGCGTGAAACGCACGCTAACACTCCTCCCACTCAATTAACATTCGGCTAACGCCCAGTGTACGCCCCCACTGTATGACACACTGCAGTTACCGTTACTATAACAAAACAAGACAGCCAATAGGCTTTGAGGCGCGCACGTCGCTTGGGGGTGGGACTTACATCCGTAATCCTTTTTAAGGACGCCTTGGCCCATGACAAGGGTCCCACGTCATACGTGGTGGACCCGGTTTTTTATTTTGTAGATGTTGCATGATAACAAAACAGGTATGTGTTAGAGTTATGGTAAAATGTTGCTAATATGTTTAAAGGGATAGGAAAGTACGTATATTTATTCCGTCAGCAATGTGTACTACTCTTTCAGGTTCTACTATATTGTATTAGGAAACAATTTGTTTGTGATCGCTACATGTTATGCAGTCTGCAATGTTACGCTGTATCCACGCATTGAAAGTGAAAATGGTGGTTACAAAAAAAAAAAAAATTTAAACGTAGAGTCAACGCATAACGATTGTTATATTTACCATTCTTCTAGAATTAACTCTTCGTCTGCCTGCAACTGTTCGCTCCAGAAATGCAAGGCATTTTCATCCACGCTTGACCCAAACGCTGAATCCAGTATGACACACATCTCCTCCATGAAGCGCTCATAGGAATCGCCACTGCTTTCTTCAAACAATTGGTCAGGAGGTAGGTTCATTTCTTCGGGTACCCATTCCAATGCATTTTCAGCTGAAAGGCTTGGTACATAATCATAGTAGTTATGTTCTTGTACAATGTGGGTTTCAGGAATGGAGGGTGCAGATATTGCAGCAGGTATCGATTCACACGGAACAGTAGTAGCGGATCCATTGCTATTGGCATTAGGAATAAATATGCCATTAAGCACAATATGTGTGCCCTCTTTCACGGTGAAATGTTTATCCTTGGCAATCTTCCAGAAACCATACCTGTCTTCTAGCTTATCCTGCACACGTTCAAAACAGTCATTAGTTGATAAAGTGAATCTTACTGAGGAATTAAAATTGCGCGCATGCCCACGTTCTTGGTAATAAGGATATTTGGCTCTAATCAAATCATAGATTTGACGTGTGTTAGCTTTGTGTCCGCAAGTGGACAAAATCGCTTCTGCTATCATGAATTTATAACCTCTGTGCGGATTCATATTCGTTACGAATTCATCAGCCATTGCAGATTAACACAAAAAATGTGTGCAGGTCTCTGTTCTTTGCTCATAAGAATGAAAGTGGTCAATGCCTAATAATTTGCTCTGTTTCCTTTTCAAGGTCATAAAAAGTATCAACTGTTACTCCTTTTTTGAAGCTCCAATTGGATATGTTGAATTAATTGGTTGAACGTTTGTGGTTTCTGATAGCCGTTTGTCTGACAAACATGTATCATTTTTTTATCTCGTTTCTCACAACATTCCGAGACTTTTAATTAAGTAACATTGTGGTTTCTTGAAAAATAAAATAGAGCACTGTGTGAAAATAGTGCTTACACAGCCATATAATGAAATACACAGACACTTGCAAAAGGAAATGTTTTTTTTGTACATACTGGGTATTTGCTCGAATAAAGTGTGTCGGTGCAGTACATGTGACAATCATATAAATAACAAACAGAGATATCGGGTCATGGGAATAAGTGCTTCAGACATAAACGTAACATTTAGGAAGAGGAGTCCCTGCCCCGAGGAGCTTATAATCTAATTGCTATGTAGGAGGAATGCACAGAGACAATGAGAGGGCGTTCTGGTAAGTGCATCTGCAGGGGGCCAAGCTTTATGTATCATGTGTCTATTCATATCTACGCTGCTACTCATTAATATCTACGGTGCTAATTCTTTAAGCAAGTGGTGAGTCTTAAGGTAGGTTTTAAAGGAGGATTGATAGGGTGCTAGTCGGGTGTTGAGGGGAAGGGTATTCCAGAGGTGTGGGGCAGTCAGTGAGAAAGGTTTAAGGCGGGAGAGGGCTTTAGATAAAAAGGGGGTAGAGAGAAGACATCCTTGAGCAGAACGCAAGAGTCGGGATGGTGCATAGCGAGAAATTAGGGCTGAGATGTAAGGAGGGGCAGAAGAGTGTAAAGCTTTAAAAGTGAGGAGGAGAATGGAGTGTGAGATGCGGGATTTGATTTGGAAGCCAGGAGAGTGATTTCAGAAGGGGAGACGCTGAGACAGATTTAGGAAAGAGTAGAGTGATTCTGGCAGCAGCGTTTAGGATAGATTGTAGGGGAGACAGGTGAGAGGCAGGCAGGCCGGACAGCAGGAGGTTACAGTAATCGAAACGGGAGAGAATGAGAGCCTGAGTCAGAGTTTTAGCAGTCGAGTAACAGTGGAAAGGGCGAATCTTTGTTATATTGCGGAGGAAAAAGCGACAAGTTTTAGATACGTTTTGAATGTGTGAGGAGAATGTTAGAGAGGAGTCGAGTGTGACCCCTAGGCAGCGTGCTTGGGCTACTGGGTGAATGACTGCACTTCCAAAAGTAATGTAGAAGGAGGTAGTAGGGTCAGGTTTGGGAGGAAGTATGAGGAGCTCTGTTTTTGTCTTGTTCAGTTTAAGGCGGCGGAGGGCCATCCAGGCTAATATCGCAGAGGGGCATTCCAAAACTTTGGTCTGTACAGCAGGTGTAAGGTCAGGCTTTGAAAAGTACATTTGTGTGTCGTCAGCATAGAGGTAATATTTAAACCCAATAGATGTGATTAGGTCACCTAGAGAGAGTGTGTACAGGGAAAAGAGAAGAGATCCCAGGACAGAGCCCTGGGGTAACCCCACAGAGAGATCGATAGAGGAGGAGGAGGCGTTAGCAGAAGAGACGCTGTAAGTATGATGGGAGAGGTAGGATGAGATCCAGGATAGAGCTTTGTTACGAATACCAAGAGTATGGAGAATATGGAGGAGAAGAGGGTGGTCCACGGTGTCAAATGCTGCAGAGAGGTTTAAGTAATATGAGCAGAGTATAATGACTTCTGTCTTTGGCAGCATGGAGGTCATCAGTTATTTTAGTGAGGGCTGTTTCAGTGGAGTGAGAAGTGCGGAAGCCAGATTGTAGAGGGTCTAGGAGAGAATAGGTGTTGAGAAAATGAAGCAAGAGAGAGAATACAAGACGTTCAAGGAGTTTAGAGGCAAAAGGCAGGAGGGAGATAGATCGATAGTTAGAAGGACAGGTAGGGTCAAGCTTATTGACACCTCCCCCAAAATCATTCATTTGTAATTGGAGGCTTTGTGGCTTCCTGAGCCCGGGTTCACACGCTCATGCGTACGTGTGAAAAGCCCTTCATGGGGCTTTGGCGGGAATGACTTCTATTTCAATGTGAATTTCAAGTTAAAAAAAAAGGAGACATCCCTTTTTGAAGGTCTGATTTAAATAAACCATTATGTGAACCGTCTTATGTACTGTAATTGTACTGTAATGTATACTGTACTGTACAGTATATTACAACAACAATATATATTACAGCACAATATTACAGAAATTTTTCTTTGGGGGTGGGGGTGTTTCAATGATTCTCATTAATTTAAAGAAGAAACTATTTTATTTGTACAGGATAATCATGGAAAAATTAATAATACAAAAATACAGTAGGTCACCTCTTATTCCAAATTTACAATCTTGACTTTATCTTCTTCGTAATGGCTGTAGTTCTTTTGTCATTGATATATTGCGGTAGAAACCCCCGAGAACCTCTATACTGATTCTGGGGTACCTGGGCATATACTGGGGGACTCTCACTAACTTAGGGAACCTTGACTGTCCCTGGGATATACAAATCCCTATGCCATGATTTACCATTCTGGTCTGTGCTGAAGCAGGGAAGCCTGGCGGTGAGTCATGTAACTGTTTTCAAGGGAGGATTTTGACCGGAGTGATGTGTCTATATGTCTCCGAGAATATGACCTTATTCCCGGATACATTTTTGGGGTAAACAGCAACTCTGGGCCCCTACTACCTAGGCACAATCTGACAATAATTTTACCGCACAGCCCCCTTGAAACTCCTAGCCTGAGAAACTAGACTGGTCAGTGTGACATTGAGGGGGTAACCAGGCTCACTAATAAAGGTAAAGCCACGTGGTGGGGTCCTAGATAGACCGGATCCCTCTTTGGATTTGCCAGGTGCTCTATAAAGTTATTATAATAACAGCATTGTGATGGTGAGAGGGTAACCAGGCTCACACATAAAGTTAAAGCCCACATGGTCGCCCCTGAGTCACATGGTGGGGTTCTAGAGTGTCAGCTCTTGGACCTGGCTGTCATGTATGTACTGCACCGACACACTTTATTCGAGCAAATACCCAGTATGTACCTTGCAATACCTGAGAATCTCCGCTCCTCACCTCTGACAGCCCCGTGCGTTTGCCTTCCACCTGGGTTTCATGCCTGGCTATGGGCGGCTGATCTGTTAAATTATAGGTGGGTCTTGTGAGGGGGGGCCTTTAATGAGGGCTGCAATGCTTCGCGGGTCTACCAGATGGTCATACGGGGCGGTTCAGAATTGGTCATTGGCGAAGGTAGTGTATAGGTTATGAGGGCGTGGTTGGGCGGTATTTTTGCAGCCATCGGAATAGGAAATGCTTCAATCCTGCAGGTGTGGGGGGGGTGGAATGGAAAATAGGCCTAAACAATTGCACTGCGGGTGGTCATGTAAAACAGTCACAACGCCGAGTCGGGAAGTACACCGGGGGGCGGGGGGTGGGTGGTCAGGTTTCGCTTGGCCGGAGGGGGAGGGGGGGAGGGGAGGGATTGTGTCGGTGTGGGGAGGGGGGGGACGTGGACGCGGGGGGGGAGGTGGGGGTCTAAAGCAGTTGTGGAAAGGTGGGTGGTCCGCCGGAGTGTAATTGGCGGCTATGTCAGGGCAAACTCTCTCGACCACTACCGTTTCACTCTCACACATAGCTGTTTTGTCGAGGCTGGAGCTATCTCGGGACAACTGGGGGGTCACAACTCTCTCTTTCAACAGGGGACTCACACTCGGGGAGGGGTTGTCGCGGGATAATGGATTCCGGTGGGTGTCGCGGGCATTTGGCGGGGTCTCGTTATGTTGGGTGGGACATGTCGGGGGATTCGGGTTGTTGGGTGGTGGGGTTGTGTGGGGTCCTCTCACAGCAGGGGGAGGGGGTCGACGAAATGTCAGCGCGTGTAACAGGTTGTCGTGCGGCGGCGACTCACACAGGGGGAGAAGGACAAAGTCACATCGTGCCCATTGGGGGGGGTTGGGGAGTGTAGGGCTTCAGTCGTGCACTATGTCTAGGGTACGATTATGCCCGGAAGGTGCAGCTCTGTGACTTCATTTGCATTCCAATAACTTTGATGAAGAGAACATTTCATTTGGAAAGATTCAAATGTGATAGATGACATAAAACTCCCAGCGATCAGGTGATATGAGGAGACACTGTTATTATAATAACTTTATAGAGCACCTGGCAAAGCCAAAGACCTGACCATAGTAATATACAGGCATTTACTCACCCACTTCTGGGGGATCCGGGCTTTTCTGTCGCCATTTCATGCCGATGCAGAGAAGGGATTACGGAAATAATACTGGACAATCAGCAAAAGTCCTCGGACCAGACTACACATGGCACTTATTGAACACATCCCACCTGTAAAATGCTTCAGTCTCTTCCACAATGGAGCCATTAAGACGGGATCCTAAATTGAGTACGTTTTGGGTAGTTTACTCAACGTTGACTGGCCGGCAGGTGTTATCTTTTTCCCAATGACATGGAGATTAACTCCTATTTATATATATAATAATACAAAAGAAAGGAAGCAGGCTCCATAAATCAAACAAATGGTAATTACACAGCGCTGTGAGCCAGTACCCATCAATGATTCGGGATGATACCTGTGGTGTTTAGTTCCACCAGCTTAGTCCGGAGTATAATGTGTGGTATCATCCGCGCTCGTGCTGTGAATGTGTAAAGTGAATCTGCTTGAACTTGGAGGTTTGAGCTATCTTGGCTTTGATCTGGTCACTTTACACTGGAGAAGTGGGAATGGATTCCGGAGATCTCCAGAGAGAGACCTTCTGGATCCATAAAATGAGAACACTTAAACCATTGGGTCTCAATTTGATATCGATCTGATCTTTTAAATTAAATTGAATCATTTTTAAGCTTATTGTGCCTTTTTTTATATGTATTTTATTTTTTTATATTTTTAAATATTTTTTAATATTTTTGGGATATTTACTGTATTCCTTAATATATACTGTATTGTTTTATGTTCACACCGTGTGTATGTGTATTTTCACAATGCTTATGTATGTGTCCATTTGGTAACGAGCATAGAATCATTGAATTTAAGTAAGTTGGAATTTGTGTCTATTTGCTACTAATTGTTTTTCTCCTCCTAGATCCTCTAATCCTCATTATTATTCCACTTTTCTGTAGATACTATATATTTTTTATAAATATGGTATTTACATTGTCCGTTTAACTAAGTGTAGTTGTGTTTAGTATGCACTAGGGTTGCTAGCCAATCATATCTGGTCCCCTGCGCCGTGACGTCGACGTTTTGGGACTATTTATTTTGGACTGACTACCCATAGATCCGTACACCCCTGAAGAAGTTCGGTCGTTTCCGGATGAAACGCGTAGGGTTTTCTGGCGTGCACCCTGCGGATTCTGCATTCTCTGAAATCGTGGATTGCTGAGATCGTTTGTGGACACGACTGAGGGTTGCTGCATTTTCCTGCAAGCTGGATCGCGTGCCTGCTGCCATTCCTGAGCTTTGCGCTGGTCTGACTGATTCTAGCAGCTGATTCCGATTGGCGGAGAGCACCCGTGACGTCAGACGCTGTCCCCAGATACGGCAGTGAATACTTCACACACAGCACTTATCCACGCTTCACACTACGGGACCCAGAGTGGTCAATCTGCTTATTTTATTTGTGAGCATGTGAGTGCATTGTAGCTCATGGATCTCTACTGTCAAGCACCTGAAGCAGATCATATCCGCACCAAAATGCTGCTAAATGTAGTGTATGAACCTCTTCCAGGTAATGTGTTAAATAATTAAAGCATTTGGATATGTTTTGCCCATCTGCATGAGCAGGTTATATGATATGTAGAGGGGTAATGCTGAGCCGTGGCAGTTGAGAGACAAATTACAGAAATATCACTTCAGAGAGTCAGCGTGGGTTAGACTTGTGAGTGGTGATTAGTGAAGAAAAGTAGGTTTGTTTAAACTGGGAGCAGGCAGAGTTGAAACAGGACAGGATACTTTTGTAGTGAAGGAAGTCTGCGAGAGTGTGAGATTATATCCAGGGGTGTTCAGAGGAATAGGTGGAGGAGCGCAGCATGTGCGTGTCATGGTAGCCCAGGACTTTTAACACATTTATATTTAAGGGATTAGTCACAAGGCAAAACACAATAATGAAATAATATGAGGTTTCATTGGATAAGACCTCGGAAACACACAGAAATACAAAATACAGAGAAGATACACACTTGCTGAGGTCTGGGTTTAAAAACTAGGCTTTCCTAGGTGCAATCACCTGCTTCAGCAAAGGCTTACCTTGAGAGGACCCTTGTCCTGGACTCCTGGACTTAAATCCAGCCTGCTGGCTAGGCCTCCCCATGCTTCCCTTTGTGAATAGCTTTTTCACTCAGAAGCACCTTTGAGAGGCCTGCCAGCAGCTGCTTGTCTTCCAATCTCCAACAGGAAAAATAGAGAGAGAGCTGCTTTACTGCTCTCCCTTATATAGGGTTTGCCCCCTATCTAATACACTGAGGGGGCTGGCAGCTAATTAGAGCACGGATTGTGATTGTGCACTCACTCATAGACGGGCAAGATTCAAAACTGGCCAATGGGAGTCGTGCTTATGAATTTGAACTCCAACAACCATTTTCCTTGGCTCTGCTGTGTCTACGTGAAACAAAGACTTTCTAATCCTGATTTCCTGCTCACCAAATGGATCTCACCCCTCACCCTGTGCAAAAACCTGCATGTCTCTTGCAATTAACACAGGGAATCCCTGTACCTGAGCTGGTGGCAGTGAAATGCTAATTTACATGTGGCTGCCTTTTGTCCTCAAACCGGTTTTTCCTCACAGGACAAACACAACATGCATTGTAGTTTTACAAAAACAGCAAAACTAACCTTTGGTCCCTAGAGCTTGCACTCCACCATTTGGACCTAAAATGTGGGGGTTCTAAAACCTTGCTGGCAGGCAATACAGGTTAAAATATCCCCCCTTTCCCTCATGTTCTAGAAGTCTGCGTTGCAACTATTTCTCATAAGGGGCCACCCATACAAGGCAACCCACTTATAAGCTTGTAGAAAATAAATCCTGTGATTGCAGCGGTGCACAGCCAAGTAGGAGAAGGGGACCAGCAAGGTGTGGGTTAAAAATATATTTATTGATATTACATGGTAACAGGGACACACACTCTGATGCGTTTCGGACAAGGATTGTCCTTTATCAAAGAGCTGATCCGTGTCATTCGCCCTCACAGTCTTATAAAGCTCTCCCCGCCCACCTACGTCATCGCGCTACGTGATTTTGGCACGAAAATCGCCGATGTACAACCTGATTGGTCGCAGCTCTCAGCGAAT
>WSYH01016242.1:0-13335 GCA_036426205.1 Ascaphus truei
TAAATTTTTTTTATTTTAAAACAGCTTCAAAACCCTCTATCAGCTAGCCGCTTGAAAGCACTGAAAGGGGTTTAATCAACAGTGCATGGGTTTTGTTTTGGGTTAGCGTAGGTGGGGGGAAAGGTGGGTTCTGTTGGACCTTGCGGGTGTTTTTTATAACCCCTTCATCGACCTGAATGACTCGAGTTTCAGAACCTGACGAAAGTGGATTATCGCCCGGCGATTGTGTCTTTTGACGGGCTGAACTTGTTGGGCGAGTTATGCCCAAAATCGTGCTTATTGACAGTCGGCAATTTGGACGTAACAGTGTGGATATGTGGTTATCGAGGCTTATAGAATAGGACCCTAGGTCTTTTCAGGGTGACTGCATCATATGATGACTGCGTGGAATCATTTGCTACCCTTTCTGATGAGACAGTCAATATCTAAAAGAATCGGTGTTCAAGAAATGAAAATATGCTAGACATTTTTGTTTTAATTAAAGAAAGATGAGGAGATGAGTCTGTGAGAGAATTCCCTATGAGAGCCAATGTTGGTTTTATTAACAAAATACTAACTGAGATAGAAGGAGTATGAAGATAACCCATATTCATATTTCTTATTCTGTGGAAACCACAAAATATTTTGTCATGTTCTGAACAGTGATTCTCAAAACGGGTACTGCCAGAACCTGGGGCCACCACCCTTTATACCAAGGTTTGCGTGGCTCCAGGAGCGAGAAAAAACTCTGCTGGCTGCTGTGCGCGTCCCATGCTGCCTGAGAACATTAGGGGCTGCAGATATTCGCTCTCCTCGCTCTCCTATCAGGCATGGCACACAAGATGCAATCCGCCTCTCCCTTTCTCAGCCCGGCACAGAGGCTGCGATTCGCCTCTCTCTCTCAGACAGGCACAGACGCTGCACGATCTGCCTCTTCCTTCTCAAGACCGGACAGAGCTCTTGCCGATCCGCCTTACTTACTATCAAGGCCGGCACAGAGGGATGCAGATAGGCCTTCTCCTTTCTCAGCCAGGCACCAGAAAGGCGGCTGCGATCACCTTCTTTTCTCAGCCCGGGCACAGAGGCGCGATCGCCTCTCCTCTTCAGCCCGGCCAACAGATGCAGCGATCTGACTCTCCTTCTCTGTGGCGGCATGGCACGAGGCTGCGATTTGCCTCTCCCTCTCAAGTCCGGCACAGAGGCTGCGATCGGACTCTCTCTCTCAGCCACAAGCCACAGATGGATTGCGATCCGACCTCTCCTTCTCTCAGCCCCGGCACAGAGGCTGCGGAGCCTCTCTCTCTCAGCCCGGAAGAGGCTGGCGATCTGCTGCTCTATCAACAGCCGACAGAGGCTGCGCTCCGCCTCTCCCTCTCTGTGCGGCACAGAGCTGCGGATCTGCCGCTCCTCTCTTCAGCTCGGCAACAGGGTCGATCCGGCCTCTCCTCTCTGTCAGCCCGGGAACAGACGGCTGCGATGCGCCTCTCTATCTCAGCTCGGCCCTACCCAGGCTGCGATATCGGCCTCTCCTCTGATCAGCCTGGCACCAGAGGCTGAGATCCGCATCTCTTCTCAGCCCGGCACAGAGCTGCGATCCTCCTCTCCTCTCTTCAGGCCCGGCCACAGAGCTGCGATCCGCCTCTCTCCTATCAGACTGGCCACCGAGAGCTGAGATTGCCTCTTCCTCTCAGGCCGAGGCACAGAGGGCTGCCGATCTCCTCTACTCTTCAACCCGGCACAGAGGCTGCGATCTGCTCTCCTCTCACAGCCCGCACAGAGCTGCGATATGCCTCTCTCTCAAAGGCCCGGAACCATAAAGAGGGCTGCGATTGCCTTCTGCTCTAACAGCGACGGCACAGAGGCTGCGGATCCGCCTCCTCCTCGCTCTCAGCCACGGCACAGAGGTGCGATTGCTCTCCTTTTTCTCAAGCCGACCATGAGGCTGCGATCCCCCTCTCCTCTCTCAGGCCCGGGCACAGGAGGCTGCCGAGCTGCCTCTCTCTCAAAAGGCCGGCACATGTGTGGAGGCTGCGATCTGCCTTCCTCTCTCAGCCTGGCACAAGAGGCTGAGATCCGCCTTCTTTCTCAGCCCGGCACAGAGGCTGCGATCCTCTCTCCTCTCTTCAGACCGGCACAGAGGATGCGATCCGCCTCTCCTCTCTCGCCGGGCACAGAGCTGCGATCTGCTCTTATCTCACAAGCCTGGCACAGAGGCTGCTACCCTTCCTCTATCAGCCCAGGCACAGAGGCTGCGACTGCCTCCCTTCTCACTAAGCCGGCACAGAGGCTGCGATCTGCCTACTCCTCGTCACAGCCGGGGCAACAGATGGCTGCGATTTGAATCTGATCTCACGCCCGGCACAGAGGCTGCGATCGCCTCTCTCTTCAAGCCCGGCACAGCAGGCGCGATTGCCTCTCCTTTCTCAGCCGGCACGAGGCTGCCGCTCCACCTCTCCTCTCTCAGCCCGGCACAGCGAGCTGCTGATTGCTCTCCGCTCACGCCCGGCACCGAGGCCTTGCTAATCTTGCTCTCCTCCTCACAGCCTGAGATAGAGAGCAGACGAGAGATGGCGACCAGTGGAGGAAGATCCGTTCTGAGCTCTTTCCGCCCCGCCACGAGGTGGTGGGAAATCCACATCTCCTCTCTCAGCCCAGCACAGAGAGAGAGAGAATGGACGCCTCTTTTAGTTTCCAGACAGCGCAGCAGAAACAACCCGCGAGCAACAGACATTTTGAGGTTGTAGTATGGTAGAGGTAGGAGAATGAGTGACAGTGACGAGAGGGCTTTGTGTGGCTGGGGAGATGGTGTGGGTTGCTGTGTGGGGGAGGAGGAAAAGTGTGATGGGTGTAGTGATGTGGGTGGAGGAGAGTGTGTAGGCTGGCTGGTGTGTCTGTGTGTGAGGATAGTGTGAATTTTTGGTGTGTAAAGCGGGTGTGTGTTTTTGCTGTGTATGGGAAAGGAGAGGTGTGAGGGTTGTGTAGTGGGGGGGGGGTCCTGTGATGGTGTGGTTGTGACTGTGTGTGTGTGTGTGTGTGTTGTGTGTGTGTGTTATGTGTGTGATGTTGTGTTGTTGTGTGTGCTGTGTTGTGTGTGTGGTAGGTACGGCCGCGTGTGAGGTGGTGTGTTTCTGTGGTGGGGGGGCTAGTGCTTTTTCGGACTGAGGGAGGTGTGTGGGTAATAGTGCACAGACAGGGTGTGGTAATGCACTGCTTACACCAGAGGGTCAGTGTGCTGTGTGAAGATTGGAAGGATAATGTGGAGTGATCTTGTCCTGTGTTGAGCTATAGGGTGAGTGATGACACGTGAAAGTGAGTGTGGGTGGCGTTGGTGGTGTGGGTAGGAGAGTGTTGAGGGTGTGTATGTGGGGGGTGGGGGGGACTGTGCTGGTTTTGTGTGGTGGGGGAGAGGGCATGAGGTGTGTGTGTGTGTGTGTGTGTGTGTGTCGACGTGTGTGGGGGCTGTGTGTTGTGGGGATGAGAGTGTTGAGGGCTATATGTGTGTGGGGGGGCCAGTGTATGGTTTTGTGTGTGCGCTGTATTATTGGGTGATGGTTTTGTGGTTGGGAGGCTAATGCTTTGTTATGCGGAGATGGGGGAAGTGTGTGGTGTAAGTAAAAACAGGTGGGCTATAACGTCAGTGATATAGCATTAAGAATGAGGGGTGTGGGTGTGCTGTGTGAAGAGGGGTCCATAAGATTGTTGAATTGTTGTGTTGAGTAATCTGGGTGAGTATGACGGTCTTGAATTAGTGAATATTGTGTGTAGTAAGAGAATGGGTGAGGTGGTGGGTGTGTGCCTTGTGAAGGAAGGATGGTGTGGTTTGTATAAGTGAGGGAGGAGAGGATGAGTGAAGCAGGACAAGCAGGGGTGCCTCCTGAAATTTTATGCTCAAAAAAAGAGGTTGAGAACCCCTGTTCTAGAAGCATGGTCGGTGGTTATAACTAGTATTTTGACATAGCATTTACTCTGGTATGTAGTACAAATTTTTTTTTTATAACACATTATTAAATAAAATTTTTAACAGAATATGAAATACTGATCACAATTTATCATATGTCATGCTGCAACTGACTACATTGTAACTGTAAAAAACCCTAATCACCATTGTGACAAAGACCGACAAACAAATGATGTTGCCTACTTGAAATACAGGTGTATCTATACATTTCAGTCCTGCTTGCGGCAGTAGCATGACTAACAATAGGCCGGTATCTAAAATGGTGTGGCAGCTTTTATGTTTTCTTCTGTTACAATCTAGATGCGAGAATAGCTCAGTCATTGTGACTGGGCAGTAGAGGACAAAGATGCTAGAAAGATGAACAATCCTTACAGTATAAAGTGTGCTAGGAAAAATGAGGACTAACAATGTAACGGCCATATACACACAAAAAAACAAACAAAACAAAGGCCCAAACTACTTCCAATGTGACAAAAATGCACAGTGCATACCTATATATTCTCTGTGAAAAGGGTCTTAGTCTAACCCTTTGCCAAAAGCGTCTTAAGCTCTGCCCACTTTTTTCAAGGCATGACCGTTAACACAGTTCCTAAAACACCCCTAGTAAATTCTTATTTTTTTTTGTATTTGGTTGGTCTGTTTTATGGACTAACAATTGTACACAGCATCCTGTTTTTTATTGGTTTTTTTTTTTCTAGGATTGAATGTACAATTGTAGTAGTAGTAGTTGGACATTCTGCAGTTGATTCTAGGCCAGATCATAAACCTATGTTACAGAACAAACTTCAGAACTAGCCCCAACATATTATCCTCCCATTTGAGAATAGTCTTTGCGGGGTCCCACAACCATTACCACTAACACAGTGTACCCACCTATGTTTCATTGGACTGATACGAGTCTTTTGACACATAAGGGTCTTTCAAGGTACTTTGATAATTGAACACTTGTTTAAGTGCCAACTTCCAAGCAATTTTCCTGTTAGTATTCAGAAAGCTTAGCATAACATGTCAAAATTGCTGTAACGGCATTTTAACGAGCGTTTATAACTCTTTGCGGCGACAAGCCATTGGTGGTACTTTAAAGAATGGCCAAACTTTGCATTTTTTGGCACATTACAAACTGCATCAAGACGGGGCTTCGATATGCATATCGAGACTTCTTAAACTCGCATTTTCTGATTTCCGCCACCTAAAGGGTGGTGAGATCCAGATTTGCCATGTGCCCTATCAAGGAGACATTATGTATTGTTATACTTGGAATTGAAAGCCGTGGTTCCCTCCCGGCCCTGACCGCATGCTTTCACGCTCCGGACCCCCTGGCTTCAATCCTAGATTTAAAAAAACATATATTACACCCAGCTTTCATACCTAGTGCCTAACTGCTAGGTAATGAAGGTGTGGTTAAATAACAGTGTCGTTTTTTTTGTGATAGAGGGGGGGGTTGAGCCTAGTCTATAAGTCTCCCCAGGTTGGGTGGTTGCCTCCGGGTGGGTCAGGGGTCATATTGATCATATTACTGTATTGTTATTTGAATTGGCAAAAAGTGCTAGTAGCAGCATATTTGGCTAATAGCCAATTTTGCCCATCCTGTGTTGCTGGTGGTAGTATAGGGTGGTGGGTGAAAGGTGGGTAGTTTGCCCTCAAGGGTGGGAACTTAGGCGCATCCGGTGAGGGAGTATATCGTAGGGTAAGATAGGTGTTAATCCTCCCAGGAGGTCCCTAACCACACACCCTGGGTGAACTATAACCTTCACCCTTCCCTTACACAAACAAACGGGTAAGTGGTCGGTTACCCTCATTACCTAGCTGTGTAGCCGCCTGGTATGTCACCCTGTTTTTATTTTTAAGTGACATATTGAAGCAGGGAGTCCTCCCGGCATGAAACTGCATTAATGTCAGGGCAGGGGCCCCCTGCTTCTGAGTTTAACGCCCGGATGGAGTCCGGGTATTCTGGCAAGTTTAATTCTCCACGTTCATCGTGACCGGACATTTAATTTGCAGGAGATACTAGACACCCCATGCGAAGGCCTGTAACTTGGGAAGCAGTGGGTCCCGGATCTGAAATTAATGCTGTTTCAGCTCCGGAGACCCCCTGCTTCAATAATATATCATTTAAATTACAATAAAAGCAGGGTGATTGCCTGTAAGAGCTGTGCTGGGAGATGCGCACTCTTTCCACAGCTCTTACAGACTGCAGGGAGATCGTACGGTCAAATCTCTGAAAAAGCAACTGCAAAGTCGTTCGGTATGGCATTTATGTACCAACTGAATCTAGCAAGCGAAAAATCTTACTGAATACCGTTTTTACACAAAATTTCATACCGTGACCATAACATACCAAACCATCGATATGGCAGTGATACATATCGAAGCTACCCTAATAGGCCCCTAACAGTCTACCTTTTACACAACACAAAACTACCATGTGTAGACAAGCAGTTATAACGCATGCTGTTGCATTGTGCTTATAAATACAGAACGTGGGCGCAGATAAAAACTCCCCAGCATCCCAAAGTGCAAGACACAAGGATAGTCCCAGTGCCGCCCCACACACGACTAGGGGAAAGAGTTCTGAGCAAAGCCCTTGCCAAGGTGGATTCTCGTGTTTGAAAGGAGCAACCAGATTGGGGGTCAGCAGCTGTAACAACAGACAGGAGACTCAAAATCACCTTTAATCAATTGGATGGACTCACTTGAGGAAGCCATGTCTATAAACTGGCTTTATAAAAACACACCTAGCACAATGTGCCTGCTGTTCTCTAATCATACTCAGTTGGGAAAGTTGTTTTTCCTTTATTAACCTCTCTGACGCTTGGCCTTTGAATATCCTAAGGCGGGTCATAGAGGGGGAAGCCGCGCTGAGCCCCGTCATCTCAATGAGGATGTCTTTAGAGAGGGCTTCCGCGAGCGTCCGGAGGGTGCTGAGGCGCAGGGATTTTTCAGCGACAGTCGAAACTGTTGTCGGTTGAAAAAACACCAATCAGGCGAAGCAGGGTCATGACCTTGAACGTCGTGACAGCCCGCGAAGCGCCGACATTGGCCCAGCGACGTCACTGCCCCGCCTCCCCATGCGCACGCTTGTCGCCTGTCAGTCCATGGGATCGCTCCTGACCGAGCAGGCAGAGCCTCAGCGTCAGCGCGGAGGAGCGCGGCTTCCCCTCTATGGACTCAGGCTGAGTGTTTAGTGCAAATAGTATGTTTTCATTAGGTCATAATGATATGAGATATTAAACAAATATATGTTAACACACTGTTTAGCATGTTTATTTTCAGTCTTATTACTATACCGCCCACAGTAAGCTGTACAATAATATAATTATGTTTGCTTTATGGATTTAAAAAAAGCTTGATAAAGGCACCCCGCCCAAACAAACTCCCTCTGTAGACACCCAACATTGTGACCTATTGGACAGGCAAATGCTTCCCTCCCCCCCCAACCCCCCCACCCCCCCCCCCACCCACCCCCCCACCCCCACACACACGTACAGAATACCGTAACTCCTGCATTCATTCTGATTTAACCATTTAAATGCCGAGTCTCCTCTTCTCTTATGCAACACCAGTGTTTGGAATGATCCCATTTTATGTCTGATGGCATGCAGACTATTGGATTAACAAATGTTTTTTTTAATCCATTTTGCTTTCTGTGAGCCACTGAGACGACATCATCCAGAAAAAAGAAATATGCAATGATAAATGTATTACCCGAATGGATGTGTCCATTGTTCTGCAGACACTCACTGTATATTTTAAGCCATTGATCAGTTTCATCTCCAATTTCCACAGGTTTTACTTTTTAAATACTAATGTCTCCGTGCTGCAAATCATATGGAATTGAATATGTATTCAAAGATGATGAGTGTCCAGAAATAGCCAGATCAATATTGTTACAGGACTATGGTAATCATTCATGACAATTGTATTGATTTCTATTATACAATGCTAGTATTTTGTTTAACATAAAACAATATAGCAGCTCTTCTCCAGGTTGTAGAACAAGGCGGCCAACCACCCCCTCCAGGGCCACCAACAGGTCAGTTTTTCAGGATATCCCTGCTTCAGCCAGGTGGCTCAATCAGTGGCTAAGTCTTTGACTGCCACCACCTGTGCTGAACCAGGGTATCCTGAAACCCTGTCTGTGGTTAGATATTGAGAACTTGAGTTACCCACCCTGATGTAGACGCTGCAGCAAAGGGTTTCAGCCTGTCTGCATGTCAGTCAGACCCACATGGATTGGGAAATACTTGTAGCACACATGTCCCTAATGTATCTTTTTCATAGCACTCTTGTCCGATGGTTGGGTGCCGACACATTGTCATGACAACTTTTGTTAAAATATTTAAAAAAAAAGGGCGCAAAAAGAAGAAAAAGACAATCAGTCATAAATCATTCAAATATTAATAAAATGACTAATATAACACTTACATAATAAAAGGGGACCATGTAGATCCAATCATTAGCACATGAAAAAAACGAGGCACGGAAAATGGGGTCACACAAGTCCACACCACACGGATTCTAAGTGAATATAGTCCGTCCCCACTGCTGTGGATATGGCTCGTCGTGCAAACAGGGGGATGGTATTAGATTCCGAGCGTCCGTCGCACGCCTCCTCGTAGCTACGTGATGAATTCACCTCACGCGTTTCGCGTCATATGCCGCTTCTTCAGGGGGTTGGTCTTACGTGATCCAGTGTGAGGCCCGACTTCCGGAATGACTTCTGGGTTCACGATCAGCCCACCACCGCCAGAACCTGGACAGTGTTTCATGCTCCCCTTGTGTCGGCAACCGTCTATCCCGTCACTGATCGGTCTACCCTATATTACAGATCAGTGAGGGGATAGACGGGTTGCCGAACAACAGGGACAGCGCGCACTTTGCTCGTAATTGTGGACACCTGTTGTTAAAACGCTGCCTTATTATGTTTCTTCTGCCTGTTTGGAGCTGCGCGGAATACGTGGCAATGCTGTTCTAACGAGTATAGGAAGATTGCAAGATATTTATGAGCAAATTACTTTTCCCTTTAACCTCAGAAAGTCCAGTCATCTGCCTGCAAAACCAACGCCGATCTGGAATTTGGGGCGAAGAATCCCCAGGTCAGAGATGGATTTTAACCGCCTAGTGTCAAAAAACATATTGCTCTGCACAAATCTGACTGCTTAAATCACATAATCTATTCATTAGGACTCCAAAGGAGTGAGATTATTAATATATTACATCACAGTGTCTGCCACACTTTATGAAACAATGTATTTTAGTGTCCACTTAACATGCCTTTTTGGGGTTAATGCAGGGGTGGGTAACTCCAGTTCTCAAAGGCCACTAAAGGTTAGGTTTTCAGGATTCCCTGCTTCAGCACAGGTGACTCAATCAGTGGCTCAGTCTTTGACTGCACCACTGTGCTGAAGCAGGGTATCTTGTAAAACCTGACCTGGTGGTGGCCCTTGAGGACTGACGTTGCCGACCCTTAGGTTAAGTGTCTTTTTCCTGAACTTTGCGGTCACATCGGACAATGAGCCCTTTGTGATATTGAACTCTCCTGGTCAACGATATACAATCTTCTGTATAATCGCCCTAAATTTACTAGTGGGATCAAACACGCGACTAGCTGTCAGGCACGCATAATTACACATCAATGCCTATGTGCTTGTGCTGTGCAGTGTTGTTCAGGGCGATCGATTTCACATTTAACTGATACTCGTCTCTGGAGGTATGTAGGAAACGGGTGTGGCAGTGTTGGGTGGGGGCAGTATTGCCTTGTATGACAAACCCATCCTCTGCCAATTCGTGCTTCCCAAAGCTCAGCGCCACGAAAGGGAAGCTATAATCACAAGGGGGGTAACATTATTCAATATAAGTCCACTGCCCAGAATTCCCTGTTTCCAACCCCATCACTGCCAGAGAGGTCAACCGCACTGCAAGAGGCCCTCTCCCAGGGAAGATTTAAGGGCTTATTACCAAAGATACGGGGGTTTTTTGTGGAAATGTTGCTTGTGCTCCAATCCTCAGACGCTCTCAATTACTTTGTCCAAAGAGGACCGAGCCCAGACCAGATGCATGATTAACCCCGTCAATGCAGGGGGAAGACAGTGCACATTGTCTCCTATATGTATGAGGCTTATCAGCCATAACCCGTGTAAGCAGAAACACACAAGCTCGCAGTGCAATGCTCTACCGTTGGGAATAGCGGGTGGTGATAATCCTCTACAATCCCGTATGGATATCGTTTGGGGCACACACTCTTTCATGCATGCAGTTCAGGGAATTTATAAATGTTAAACCAAGGAAGTAGCAAAGCCAAGGGATAAAAGTTCAACCCACTGGGTACAATAGAGGCCTGCAGTAAGTGAGTGCAACACAGGGGTTTTATCGATGGGTACTAATGAGGATGCAAAACTGAAGGTAGCGAGCCCAGCTGATGATGGGTGTGCAATGAATACAATGGGGGTGAGACCCCTTGAGTACCAGGAAAGGCAGGGACCGGTTAAAGTGATGCAATAAATGGGTTTACACATACTGATTACACATTGTACAGTAAATAACTGAAGTACTGGGACATATAGATGTAATGCACCATCACCCTGTGGTTTTTCGGGAGGCATTAAGCGGCGATAACTGTGAGGCGGATACCGTTGAGGAATGACTGTGGGTCTGATCAGATGCTGAGTATGACCGTGGTGGTGAGGGTGCATGTGATTAAGATGTGAGTATGACATGTGAGGTCATTTACAATGTGAGGTATGACATGTGAGGTATGAGTTAGTGTGAGTGTTATGACGGGCATGTACGGTATTGACATGTGAATGGTCATGATACAGAGGTGATGGGTATGACATTGAGGTGATGATGAACACGATTAGATGAGTGAGGGTATGACATGTGAGGGTCATGAGACAGATGTGGAGGTATTGAGGCATGAGGTGGACAGATTGATGGCTCGGATCTGGATGCTACATGCACGTATGTTACGGGCTGTGGGTGATAAATACTGTGAAAGGTACAGTGGTTACTGGAGTGTGTTCAGATGTGAGGGGGTAACATAGTAGGTATGAAAGATACATGTAATGCCATGGCGACCGCGCTATCAAATGACGCCGCTGGGTCATGTGATGTCACGTCTACACCGAGGCTTCATTTGACGCGCGTGGCATGGCGACACGTGCCAGAAAGCACATGATCATAGGTAAGGAGTTTATAGAGACTCGCACGGTCCCCCGCATTTAATTTAAATGACCTGGGAAGAGGCCGGGGTCTTATGATGCGCTGGCGCCCTCCCAAAAAAAACTTCCAGTTTGACCCCACCCCTTATGTAAGGTATGATACAGATGTGAGCGGGATATAGCATGTGAGGTGATATACAGATGTAAGGTGTGATACAAATGTGAGTTGTTCAGAGTGTAAGTCTGAACAGATGTGAGGCATGATAAGATGTGAGTGTGATACATGTTAAGGATGATACAGATGTGAGGTGTGTAGTACATGTAGGTATGATACAGAGTGAGTGTTTGTGATATATGTACGGTATTAACGATGTGAGCCATGAACTTGTGAGTGTGAAACAGATGTGAGGTGGTGAGTACAGATGTGAGGTGTGATACAGATGTGAGCTATGATACTTTGAGTATGCTACAGATGTAAGGGTGATAAGATGTGAGGTATGATACAGATGTAAGGTTATGATACATGTACTGTAGGTTGATACAGAGTGAGTATGATACAGATGAAGGTTTGAACAGATGTGGTAAGTATGTTACAGATGTAAGGTATGTTACATGTGACTGAAGGTAGGATACAGATTAAGGGTATGATACGATGTAGTTGATACGATGTGAGGTATGATACAGATGATGAGGTTGGATACAATTGTGAATGTATGATACAGCTGTGAGGTATGATACATGTTAGCTGTAGGTATGATACAGTGAGGTGTGATACCAAGATTGTGAGATTGATACATGTGTGAGGATGATACATGTAAGGTGTGATAAGATGTGAGGTGTGATACAGATGTGAGGTTTGATCAGATGTGAGGTTTGTAGCACTGTAAGTTGATACAGATGAGAGGTGATACATGTATGGATGATTGATGAGGTATGATACAGATGTGAGGGTGTAGTACATGATTGTGAGGTATGGATCAGACGGTGTGATGGTTTTGATGTTGAGGGGGATGTATGATACAGATGTGAGGATGATGCATTTAATATGTTATGATACAGATGTGAAGGTATGATTACAGATGTGAGGTGTAGTGATGCATTAAGGTCTGATGCTAGGTGTGAGGTGTGATACAGATGTGTAGGTGTGATCAGATGTGAGGTGTGGATTACAGAGTAGATGTGATACAGAGTGTGAGGTATGACACATGTAAGGTTTGATACAGATGTGAGGTATGACACATGTAGTTCGATACAGGGTGTGACGGAGTATGATACGGAGTGAGGTATGATACAGATGTGAGGTATGACACAGTAAGGTTGAATCGAGATGTGAGGTTATGAACAGATGTGAGGTGTGAGTAAAAAGATGTGAGGTATGATACAGATTGTAAGGTATGATACAGATTTGAGGTATGTACAGATTGAGGTATGATCGTTGAGGTATGTATACATGTTGAGGTAGTATGATACAGGGTATAAAGGTATGATACAGGTGTAAGGTATGACACCTGTAAGGTTTGATCAGAATGTGAGGTATGGCACATGTAAGGTTTGATACAGATGTGAGGTGTGATACAGAGTGAGGTGTAGATAAGAGTTGAGGTATGACACATGTAAGGTATGATACAGATGTGAGGTATGACACATGTAAGGTATGATACAGATGTGAGGTGTGATACAGATGTGAGGTGTGATACAGATGTGAGGTGTGATACAGATGTGAGGTGTGACACATGTAAGGTTCGATACAGATGTGAGGTATGATACATGTAAGGTTCGATACAGATGTGAGGTATGATACAGATGTGAGGTATGATACAGATGTGAGGTATGACACAAGTAAGGTATGATAGAGATGTGAGGTATGATACAGATGTGAGGTGTGATAAAGATGTGAGGTATGATACAGATGTAAGGTATGATACAGATTTGAGGTATGATACAGATTTGAGGTATGATACAGGTGTGAGGTATGATACAGGTCTAAGGTATGATACAGGTGTAAGGTATGATACAGGTGTAAGGTATGACACATGTAAGGTTTGATACAGATGTGAGGTATGGCACATGTAAGGTTTGATACAGATGTGAGGTGTGATACAGATGTGAGGTGTGATAAAGATGTGAGGTATGACACATGTAAGGTATTATACAGATGTGAGGTATGACACATGTAAGGTATGATACAGATGTGAGGTGTGATACAGATGTGAGGTGTGATACAGATGTGAGGTGTGA
>WSYH01016243.1:0-13335 GCA_036426205.1 Ascaphus truei
ATTAAGGGGTTAGGGGACATTACATTGGCTGTTTATTCTTGTTTATGTTTTGCAGCATCAGAGGGGGGCATGGACGGTGATAAAGATGAGGATGGCCTTCATCGTGGCAGCCGGACATGGGTGAGTGCTATATGTATGTATTTATTGTGCTTTATGTATTTTAAATGGGCAAATTCACTATTATCCATATGTGAATAATAGTAATTTTGCACATTAGTATACTGTATGTGTTGGGGGGGGGGGTGTAGTTATTTTAAAGTATGTATGTGTTTTTTTTATTTTTGGGGGAGTACAGAATTGGTACTGCAAGCCTGCAGGGAACACCCGAGGGCCACTGCCGGCTTATTGCATCATTTCTCTGCATCCCAAAAATGTAATATAAGTAATGGGGGTATAGGGGTTGTTGGGGGCACAGGGAGGTGTATGTTGTTTATTGCAATGTTTATTGGGGGAAATTGTCCCCAATAAACATGCTATTATGCCTTAACCACTTCATTGCCTTAGCGGCTATCCGCTATGGTAATGAAGCAGCATTAATGTATTTTAATAATATTGTGCAGGAGCAGGGGGTCTCCTGAGCTGAACCGCATTGATTTGTGGCTCAGGGACCCCCTGTTTCCCGAGTTACTGGCCCCGGTTTGTGTCGCCGCCATCGCCGCCATCTTTATAGCTGGCACGTCACGTCATGGATGCTATAAAGATGGCGGTGACCCTGGCACCCGATGACCCATACCGGGGCCTGTAACTCGGGAAGCAGGGGGTCCCTGAGCCAGAAATCAATGCGATTCAGCTCAGGGGACCCCCTGCTCACAGTACACTATTATTAAAAATACGTTCATGCTGCTTCGTTACCATAGCAGATAGCCGCAAAGGTAAGGAATTTTTGTTTATTATATTGTATTGTATGTCTTTATTTATAATGCGCCAAAAGTGTACTCAGGGCTCACAAAGAATACATTACAGAGAATTATAATGATAGAAATCCAGGTGTGTTTGGGGAGCGCAGATATGTAAAAGACAAAAAAATATATATATATATAGTGCAATATGTCTGTGTTAAATTAAAGTGATGCTTTTTAATTTAACACAGACACATTGCACTATATTTTGTGTGTTTTTTGTCTTTTACATATTTGTGCTCCCCAAACACACCTGGATTTCTACAACTTTCTTTTGGATTGCGAGGACAATCTAATATTAGGGTTTGAGCTGCATTTTTCAATCTGGGTGCATTGGTCACTTTCACATTATTTTATGTTAATTGCACGGTTCTTCTATATTTAATTTAAATATCACTGATTATATTTTAGCGCCACATTGATAACTACTTATTTTTTAAATTATAATTATACAATACAGTATGTGCAGCAAAATCAGACAATAGGAAAGGAAATCCCTGCCCCGAAGAGCTTACAATCTAAGAGGGTTAATGGGAAACTTACAGAGACAGCTGGTGAGGGAGTAAGTGCTGTAGATGGCAGTGCTTGGTCACAATGGGTGGTAGGAGTGACTGAGTGTGGGACAAAGCCATTAGTGCAGGCTATTGGGATGCTTGATTTGTGGGGTCAAATTTAAGGAAGGTCAGTGTTAAATGACAAGGTTAACACCATTTACAGGGGAAGAGGTGGCAGGGAAGCATGAGTGAGATCAGGTGTGTATGTCTGGCTTCAGGCTTAGGGGAGATCCCCAGCAGCAGGAAAGAGTAGATAGAGGATTTGTGTGGGTGTTTTTTATTGACGGGTAAAGAAGCTGTTGGGAGACAAGTGTATAAATAATGGTGCAGTGGAGAGTGGGGAAGTTGGAGAGAACAGAGATGTTCATAAAGGATTAAGGAAACAGTAAACAGAAAAAGCAATATGGAGGGCATAGTGAGATGCAGGAGGAGAGAGTTCCAAGGTACTGGAGGATAAAAGTGTACAAATTAATAACAGATGATAAAAGTTAATGTCTCACAGTGGCAAAGTTATAATGCAGAGTCCAGATCTTCCTCCAATCTTCAACTCCAAAATTAACTCTTGTAGACACTTTTGATGTGACGCTTTTGATGTTACACAGCCTTATCGCTAACAGCCATGCTATAGTGACTTATGTACTCTAGTCACATGCATTTGACTGACACTTAAGGAAAGGGTTTGTCTAATCAACTCAGACATACAAAATAGTTAATTAGATTAACATTTCTCTCTCAATTGATAAGATTCAGCTCACAAACATACCTGAAAAGCCAATTAAATCTTAATTTCTCTGGTTGTTAGAATGCAGCTCAATGACACATACCTGTCTGAAGAGATAAATCAGAATGTTAATCCAGATATTCAGATTGCATCCATGATTAAAGATAGAAATAAAACATCCAGAGATATGAACTCCAAAATTAACTCTTGTAGACACTTTTGATGTACACTTATGAAGTGACGCTTTTGATGTTACACAGGTTTATGTTTATTGATACTGCACCGACACACTTTATTCGAGCAAATACCCAGTATGTACCTGGCAGATACCTGGAATGCGCCGCTCCTCACCTCTGACAAGCCCCGTTGTGTTTGCCTTCCCAGCCTGGGTTCATGCCTGGCTGACGGGCGGCTGATCTGTTAAATGATAATGATTAGGATTTAATAGGCTGCAATGCTTAGCGTGTCTACCAGATGGCATAAATTCATGAATTGTAATGCAGTATATATATATATACTGTGCAGTATTGCAGCCAGTGGGAATAAAATGCTTCAATCCCTGCCTGGAAAATAACCCAATGCACTCGGGCAGAAAACAGTCACAAACCTCAATACACCCGGGTATACCCGAATTCGTGGGACTAGCCGAGCTCGAATAAAGTGTGTCGCCAGTGTATGAGTGTTTTATTCAAAATGTTGATGTGCAGAGGGTCTCCGGAGCTGAACCGCTTTGGTTTTAGGTCTAGGGATCCCCTGCTTCCAGAGATACAGAACCCTTTATGGGGTGCCGGTATCCCTCTGCTTTGTTTATATTCCGCAGTCATGTGAACGGGACATTTAAATGCAGAGGGATACCGGCACCTCATAACAGGGCCTGTATCTCAGGAAGCAGGGGGTCCCCAGACCTGAAACCAATGCGGTTCAGCTCCGGAGACCCCCTGCATATGTACACTATGAATAAAATTGTATTTAAAAGATTTTGTAATGTTGCCGATTGTAAGAGACGTGTTCAGAGGTATGCAATGGAGACTGTTTTAAGGTGAAATTAAAATAAGGCTTTATTGCGCCTGTTGCTTTAAACACAGCAAACATGTAAATCAGCAAACAAAATCCGCTCCACTCTGGAGTATATATACACTTTTGTTCCAGCTCTCTAACTGCATGGTTAGCCCAGCGATTCACCAGCCCAAATCATAGAGACATTCATATACTTAGATAGACATAGATAATAGTCTTAAAAGAAAAGTCTTATCTGTTAGCTGGGTTGCTGTAGGGGAAGGCTTCTTTGTTCTCCTGGTGTCCACACCCATCTGTGATAAGGCAATGTCAGGATCCAAGTATAGAAGTATTATCCCCTGTGTCTTGTTGTCAGCTTGCAGTCTCTTTTGGCAGGCTCAAGACGTCTGTCTCCTTGTTCAGCCCAGTTGTGGACTAAGGAGTCTCACTTCCTGTCTCAGAGGCAGGCTTTTTCTAACCCCTGTAATCAGCCTGGTGGTGTTAGTTAATTGCCTACCAGCAGTTAACCACCACACTGCTGGTTTGGAGGCACATTTGTGAACAGGGATAAGTCCCCTGTTACACCGATGTTTGCGCCGAGAGAGTGGCGGATTTCTCTCTGCTGCAGACACATCTCGGCAGGGGACGGCTCATCAGCAGCTTCTCGCAAGGCAGACAGTCTCGCCACCGGCTAAACGCCATGTTTGGCAATGTTGCTCTCGCTTTGATTCACCAGGGATTCGGCCCTTCCTGCATACAGCGAGGGCAACACGCCAAAAACATGGCTAGTTCAAACCCCTGGCGAATGCAATTTTTCATCGCTTAGTGCATGACACCCTAAATCTCCCTCCTTGGAGCCATACACGGCAGTTGGTTTTCTAGCTACCACTTCAGAGGCCAGCGTACCTGCCTCTGATCCCTTAGTGAAATCAGAGCCTTCCCTTCCTGTATGGGAGGATCAGGTTTCCAATTCTGAATTCCCTTTCACTCCTTCTCCTGTAAATCTTCTATCCTCCCTCACTACATTTAAGAATCTTCCAGCACACCCGGTGATAACCTGTGCCATTGCTAACACTCCTGTTGTGAAAGCAGGTAACCCTCTCTCTGGCCCTTCAGTAATGTGTGATACACCTATTACCAATGCTTTTCCTCCTCTGTCTCAGACTCTTGCAATTCCTGTCATTGACTCTAAGTCTGTATTCTTGGAACCTTTGACAGCGATTAGCTCCCCTTTTACTGCCCCTCAGGCTATCACTTCAGACATCAGCTTATCTGCCCCTGATCCCTTACTACACTCTAAGTCTCCCCTTACTGCTTCTAAGGGTTCTCCAGCACTTCCTGTGTTAACCCTTGCCTCCACTCTAACTCCTGAAGTAAAGCCTGGCTGTCTGCCCTCCAACTCCCCTGTAGTCTGTGAGATACCTATCACTGTCAGGAGGGGGGGTTGCAAGCCCGGTAATAAAGGGGTTACTCCACAACTGCCAACCCCCACCATCGTGTGGGAGACAATGGGATAACAATAAAATGGTTAAATGTATTTATATTCCCCTGCCTCAGTACAATGTGTATTCTCCTTTCGTTGTAATGTAGTTTCCTAGTTACATGTGTTTCTGCTCCTACCGGATATACACCAAGCACATACACTGGGATCAGGTCTGGAGGGAAAGGGTTAACTGTGTTTGTGTTAGGATGCGGGGATCGCGGCGCTCACAGCACGACCCCTCCTCACCTCCGAATGCCCCCGCTGCCGTGAGAAAGCCTCCTCACCTTGCTCGGAAAAAGTAGAAAAATAAGGCAGTGCACTGCCCAAAGTAACAGAAGGAGGCTCACGGTTTTAAGCAACAAAAAATAATATTGCCCTTGATAAAGGGCATTTTTGCCTGAAACTAGTTGGTGGACCCCTGCTGTGGCCTGGGGGGGACCCTTTTGTCCACTTTTTATGTAATAATTTTTTTTTTTGTTGCTTAAAACCATGAGCCTCCTTCTGTTACTTTGGGCAGTGTACTGCCTTATTTTTCTACTTGTTCCTGCCACCACCTGGGAGATTGCACGCCTATGAAGATTCTGAGATTGGATACTCCAGGAGAAACTGAGTGAGTTCACTTTGTGGGTCGCTGTACCCCTTTTTTCTCTGATATATGGGACGTTGGTCTGTACTATTTATTTATGGTGCCGCTGGCATTAGGTACTAGTCCCCTAACCCTATTAGGGCTTCGTTATGCTATATGCTTACATTGAAGGAGTTTATCCTAAACCTCAGTTTATTATGCCAAACAGGACTTGTTTTTTCTGATGCACTGGCTTTCTACACATCCTCACCTTGCCCGACCTGCTCCCGCTGTGCGGGGGCGCCCCCCTCATTCCCGGCAGGCCGGCGCTGCCCCGCGGTCTCTCAGGGCTCTGGTGGTTCCCTCTGGTCCCGGGCGCGCTCTCCGACTTTACAGAGCGCGCGCCGGGCAAGGATAATTTATTTACTGCAATAGCAGTGAAACCACGCCCCCAATTCTCACAAAGGCTGCCACTTAACCCTAAAGCTCTCCACCTGGCTGCCTATCATAGGAACCAATCCAGGACAGCTCCACATGTTCCTCCAGGACTGCCTCCGTTCCCTATTGTCAGCCGCAATATATACTACCTGTCTTGTCTCTCTCACATTGCTCGACATAGTCTCTGCTTGCGGACTATTCTGGCTCTCCCTTTGCTCTTCATTTATTCAGGTTGCGACCCGGCTTGGCGGATGTTCCTCTAGGCTCCCACTTGACCTTGCTGCTTCTCTCATCCCTCGACCATAGCTTGGACCTCGACCTCCCGGATCTCTTTCTCCCTGACCTTGGCTAATGGCAACGACTTCGTCTCTTCTGTACCGGTACCGGCAAGTATTGCTACACCTATTCCCACCTGGCCTGGCAACTCCCAAACACCACACTCCGGACATGCTCCTTCTGCTGTGGGTGCGTGCAAATATATGTCCCCACTTCAGTATAAGGGACGAGTCTGGTCTGCGGGCAGCACCGGCGTAAGTTTGAATGTTTATAACCCTTTGTTCCCCCTCCCGCCTTTTCACCCACCATTTGCCCGCAGTGTCCCATAGAACGCCATTGGAGCTCCATAGGATTCAATGGAGATTGAGCCGTTTTGGGTCTTATATCAAGAAAGACCAGCAGAAGGAGCCCGAGAGGACGAGCGGAGCTTCCCAATTGAAAGAGAATGGGGCATGCCTCGAGTCCGCTGTCTAAGAATTAAGTGATACATTATATCGTGTTGGATGCCGGCAAAACCGCAGTATCCGAATGCCGATACAATTTCAAAGAAAGAGCTTTGTTCCCGTAATTGCCGTGGGAACTCGGTTACGGCCAAGTTCACATCTATTAAAGTTTGTAACTCTGGTTCTGGGACAGCTAGCAATAATATTATTTCTGCCCCTAGCATTTCTTCCCATAGCTCGTGGGGAGCCCCTCACTTGACCCCAACAGGGTCCGATGGGCAATGGCCATGAGGACGGGTCGTGCTCGCCACGAGGGTCGCCGCCATTGACCACAATGGCGGAGGAAAGCCGCTAGGTTTTAAAAAAGCTAAGTGTAAAAGTGTACAAACCTGAAACCATTATCTACGGTTCGGTGAGGACTAGAGGACTGGGATTTGGCCACCAGGTAGTCATGCCTCTGGCATGGTTGCATGGCCATTCCCAGCCCTCTCAAGCTAACCGAACGGAGTATGGTTAACTGTGTAAAGTATGGTTGCTGCCATTGATTCCAATGGCGGAGAAATGCAGTCTGTATAACATGAGGTCTTAAAATCCAATATTGTTATCTCCGGGTTCGGTGGGTCGCAGCGGCTGAAAGTTGGTAACCATGGAGAGTCCCCTCCGGCATGAGGGCCTGGCCGTTTTTAGCCCGCTCGACCCAACCGAACGGAATATTTTACTATCTATAAAATGTTGTAGGTTTACTGTATTTCATGCCTACTGTAAAGCCCGCAAACGTTACTGGCCCATGAGGTATGTTAATGGCCAGAGGGTGACAGTATGTCTACAGGGAAACCACTGACCAAAGACTCATCCCCCAGATTGTGTATACAGGGTGGAGATAGAGCAGGACATGGCTGTTTAGATTAAGTGCCATAATTCACACCTAAAGTTAGAATTTCCCTGTCCAGATCCCCATCTGGCAGACTTGGAGACGCCAGCTTTTTAGAGTGGGGCTAAGGAAATTGGTCTCTGACTAGAGGAATGCCAACCCCCTCTGGGCAGGTACTATCTTGCTTCCGACGTGAGTTGGCAGAAGGTAATTGGGTCCAGGTAATTGTCATCCAATACCTGAGTTCCAATGTTAGGGATAGAGCCCAAATCCCATATAAATGATTGTAAGCTCAATGCCCAGTGTCTTCGTTATTCTACCTGAATTGTTCCTGACGCTGATGAACTTCTAGCCTGAATCCTGGGCTATTTCATTGTCCCCTTCCCAAGTAAGTGTATATATTTCCATTGTTATTTGTCCAACATTGTGTGTCCCCCTGTCTTTTAAGGAATACAATCTCTTTATTATATCACAGTCATATTCAATTCAACCCAGAGTATTTGGTGTATATTATAACCCTGTGGCTACCGTGACAGGCACCTTTGCTAAAATTCCTGTTTTGCAAGGTGTCTCCCCTGTTAAGTCTGTGATACCTGCAATTTCATTAATTGATCCCAAGACCCTTGCCACAGAGTCTCCCGTAGAGTCTGATGCCCCCACTAGGGATTCTCAGATACCCAATTCAGAAACAAGCGCAGTCTCCCCTAATTCCTTAGAAGTACCTGATCTGGTCCTTGCTGTTTCACAAATTCCCACATCGGAGACAAGCGCAATGTTTTCTGATCTTATTACAGTAGCTAGTTCTGTTCCTGCTGGTTCTCAATTACTCATTTCAGAGATATCCATGGGTGACCCTATAATTCCCACAGCAAACCATCACCCCTCCCTCCCTATTTTCCCCAAAGTACCACATGCTACCTCTGATAGAGTTTAGTTAAGGTCCTGAAATTTCACAATCACCTACTTCAGAGACAAGCAAGATGTCACTTGTTTCCGTTGGAAAGTCTAGCCCAGTTTCTTTCATGGTTCATTCCACAGCCTCTGGGATGGCTAAAAATTACTTAAAGCTCCTCACGGCTGGGAATAGCCTTTTTCGTTCTAATCTTCCTATAACTCCACGCTTAGCCTTAAAGTCTGGGATGTCCACTCCTCAAATAATACTGTTTCACGCTAATTTGCCCACAGTATTCGGGGTATCCACTACTGACTGCGTGTCTACTACCACGAACTCAGGGGTATCGCACTTGGAACTTTCGGTAATACCTGCTGCGTCCTTTTTTCTGAAAAGTCCTGTGTTCAAGATGGAGTTATATTTCACTGTGATTTCCACAAATGTTGGGGTACATACTATTGACTGTCCGACACCTGTTGCAAAACTAGGGGTACCTGTCACGATAGCTTGTGCAGGGTTATAATATACACCAAAATCACTCGGTTGAATTGAATGCGACTATGATATGATAAAAGTTTATTCCTTCAGGGAAGGTGAACACACAGGATTGTACAAATAACACACAGAATATTTACACTTACTTAGGGAATGGGGCAATGAAGTAATCAGGATCTGGATTAGCAATTCATCAAGGCATCAGGTATCAGTTAGATGTAGTCACGACCAACACGAACAACATTGGGCATAGAGCTAACACTCGTTTATATGGGATTTAAGCCCTATATCCTAACATTGGGTGTCAGTTATTGGTTAACAATTACCTGCACCCAATTACCTTTTGCCAGATAACGTGGGAAGCACTTTGGTACCTGCCCCCAGGTAGCTGGCACATGCGCACATCCCTCTGGCCAGAGACCCATTTTCAGCACCCCACACTAATCAGATGGCGACTTAAAGTCTAGCTTCTTGGGGTCTGGTCCGGTGAAACTCTGTCCAGAGGTGTGAAGTATGACACTTAGTACAAGTACCCATGTCCTGCTCTTCTCCGCCCTAGCATACTTAATCATGGTGGGTGAGCCTTTGATAAGGGGACTTGGTGTAGACATACACTGGCGACACACTTTATTCGAGCTCGGCTAGTCCCACGAATTCGGGTATACTCGGGTGTATTGAGGTTTGTGACTGTTTTCTGCCCGAGTGCATTGCGTTATTTTCCAGGCAGGGATTTAAGCATTTTATTCCCGCTGGCTGCAATACTGCACAGTATATATATATATACTGCATTACAATTCATGAATTTATGCCATCTGGTAGACACGCGAAGCATTGCAGCCTATTAAATCCTAATCATTATCATTTAACAGATCAGCCGCCCGTTAGCCAGGCATGAACCATTGGCTGGGAAGGCAAACGCAACGGGGCTTGTCAGAGGTGAGGAGCGGTGCATTCCAGGTATCTGCCAGGTACATACTGGGTATTTGCTCGAATAAAGTGTGTCGCAGCAGTACGGTCACCCCCTGATCATAAACATACTGCAGGGGCTAGTATCTTTTGCGGGATTTTTTACTAGGTACCAAATACAGTATATTTTCACAATCATATATATATATACCATATTTCCTCGATTCTAAGACGCCATTGATTGTAAGACGCACCATCGATTTGGCCCTTACAATCGAGGAAAATTACTTTTTCACTTACCATGTTCCAGGAAAGGTTCCATGTCAGCGGAGGATGAAGTGGAGGGAGCGGCGGCAGTAGAGGTCCCATGTCTGCAGATTGTTGAAGATGGACAGTGGGCAGGTGTGCGGCAGGAGAACAGGGCCCAAGTCTGCAGGTGAATGAAGATAAGAAGACAGCGGGCGTGCGGTGGCGGTGGCGGCAGGAGATCATAATAGCAGGAGAGCAGAGCAGGAGCAGAGTGGCATAAGGGAGCAGCTGGGAAGGAGCACACTGTAACACCAGAAGTTGACCGATGTCTGACTTCCGGTTACAGTGCGCTCATCCCCAGCTGTTCCCCCATGAAGCTCTGCTCCTACTCAGTTCTCCTGCTATTATGATCTCCTGCCACCACCTCCACTGCACTTCCGATGTCTTCTTATCTTCATTCACCTGCAGACTTGGTGCCTGTCCTGCCGCCGCCGCCCAACTCCCGCCCGCTGTCCATCTTCAACCATATGCCTACGTGGGACCTCTCCTGCTGCCGCCCGCTTCGTCCTTCCCTGACATGGGACCTCTCCTGAAACATGGTAAGTGAAAAGAGGGGGGTTAGTACTGTGGACACTTTTTATTTTGTGTTTTTTTAATACATCGATTCTAAGACGCACCCCGATTTCAGACATGTGAAAATCGGAAAAAAGGTGGGTCTTAGAATCGAGGAAATAGGGTATTAAAATAATCCGTTCGGCTGGGCCGAGCTGGCTAGAAATTGCCAGACCCTCATGCCGGAGGGGACTCTCCATGGTGGCCAAGTTTCAGCTCACTACGCCCCACCGAACCGGAGGGGAGTAAATATATCACTTTAAATGCACATTTACAGAAGTTGCATTTCTCTGCCATTGAAGTCAATGGCAGAATCACATTTTAGACAGTTACCCATACTCCGTTCTGTTGATCAGAGAGGGCTGGAAATTGCCATGCAATCATGCCAGAGCAGTGTTCAATGGTGGCCAAACCCCAGCCCTCTAGTTCTTACAGAACCGGAGATATGGGTTTACACTTTTTACATTTTTGGACTTAGTGTTTTAATGCCACGTGGCTTTTCTCCACCATTGCGGTCAATGGTGGGACCCTCATGGCCGGTGCAACCCTTTCTCACCACCATTGACTGTCGGACCCAGTTGGGGTCGAGTAAGGGGGCTCCTATGAACTAGGGGCAAAAATAATTTTATTTCTGGCTGCCCTAGAACAAAAGTTACACACGTTAATTGCTGGTGAACTTGGCCGTAGCCTAGTTCCCATGCCAATTGAGAGATCAAGCTCTTTTCAGTGAAACAGTAGCCATTTTAAGATGCTGCGGTTTGGCTGGCATCCAACTCATTCTTGGAGAGCGGGCTTCGAGGAATACCCATTGAAAACATTACGCCATTCACTTTCAATAGAGAAGCTCCACTACTCCTCTCGGGCGCCACCTGCTGGTCTTCTCAGGTATCAGGCCCAAATCTGTGAAATCTCCATAGGGTTGCATGGAGCTCCAATGGCGACCTATGGACAGACTGCAAATGGAGACTGAAAAGGTGAGAAGGGGAACAAAGGGCCATCATCATGTAAATACAATTAACCCATTCCCTCCCAACCTGATCCCAGAGTATGTGGTTGGTGCATACACTGTAGGGGTACAAACACCAATATTTGGAACAATACATACAACCAGCAAAGAGAACACATTTTGCTCTGAGGCAGAGGAATAAAAATACATGTAATCACTCTAATTGTGGGAACATGATAACCAAAGGGACATACATTTTGGTTGTGAAGCAGGGGACCATGTGTATACATTACATTTCTGGTTAACCCCTCACTTCCCAGATGGCAGAAGGGGGTGCCTAAGGGGGGTGACCCCTTTATTACTCGCTTGGCACAACGCTGCCATCGCATACTGTGTTCAAGATGGAGTTATATTTCACTGTGATTTCCAAAATAGTTGGGGTACATACTATTGACTGTCTGACACCTGTCGCAAAACTAGGGGTACCTCTCAGGAAGGTTTCTGTAGCTACCAATGCAAAGGACCCTGTGTTTAAAACAGTCATATTCCGCATCGCTTTTCCAACAGTATTATGCGAGACCTTGGTACCTGGAACCTCCACTCCTAAGTGAAGTTCATGTTCTCTGTTTTCTTTCTCTGTGTTGGAGGTACCCAGCTTTAACCCCCAAATTCTAGTTCTAAGGCTGATGCACCACTCACCTGGCTTCCTGCTGTATGGGATAAGATCTGTTTTCTCACCTTTCAAAAAGAGTCTTTAACCGCAGGTTTTTGTGCGGTGCCTAAAGTGCACTTTCTGGATTGCATTTGGTCATTCTCTAAGACGAAGACACCCATACTGGACATTGTTGCTTTACCTGAGGCGTCCGTCCCTGATCTCTATGGCCCACAACGGGTATGGACATGCTATCCCCTACTGTCTCCTTGATGCTTACTATGCCCTTCGCCAAGGCCTTAACTTCAGATTTGATACTCCCTAAATATGAGAGGCCAAAGGAGGCGGACCCTTCTTCAACTGCCAGTAAGTACCATGACCAAGAATTACGTAAACACTGCTACCGGCTCTCTCGAATTGTTTGGGAAAACAAGCCTGGTTCGTATCAAAGAACTGCTTCAATATCTTGCAGTGAACCCTCCCGCCCAATACCCTCGCTAATCACCACCCAGAATTCATTGGGAGCTAAAGACTATCGCATGTTCTTACGTGCTGATTCCAGCAAAGTCATTTCCTGTCCTGAAGGCCTCTCTGCCATTCATGTCCAACAATCGGTGTCTGGTGTTCCGTACTCTTGGACTATTACTATGCACTGGACACTTGGCTGCTGTCCTTCTAATGTCCCTGTTCCAGAGTCTCTTGTCCTTTCATAGCTTTGAATTTCCAAGTCCCCTGGCCCCATTGCACATGTACAGGGAACTGCAGTACCACCCCTCTCCTTTGTGGGACTCCCCAATGTACGCCTGTGAAGTAAAATCCGTTATTTCCTACCCTGGCTTCAGAACCAAAAGGAACCTATTCTCTGCCAAGAAAACTGAAGCCTTGTGACTGGATACACAATCTGCACTCTTTGCAGCAGACTTCCCAGGAAGCTTTCACGACCTGCCACTGTTATCTTCGATTTTTGATGAACTTTTCAGGCCTGGTAGATGAACGAAATGAAACGTAACGCACGCCAGGTTTCAAATCCTTTGTCTCAATTTATTACTCATAGGGTAATGACTTTTATACAGAAAAAAGAAGATATTGGTTAGAGGCGTAACATAGGCGTAACATAGGCGTAACATAGGCGTGACATAGGCGTATCCTAGGTGTGTCTTGGGCGTAGCTTTGATTAGAGGCGTGATTTAGGGGCAGGACATATTAGTGGCGTGATTCTTGGGACGTGTCTTTCCAATACAAGCAATGTCTGAATACATAGCTTATTCATTGTCTGTTATCAAAAGAGAGCTTGAATCTTTAGCAACTATATTACACTATTTTGCTTCTTGGTTAGA
>WSYH01016244.1:0-13332 GCA_036426205.1 Ascaphus truei
TTCAGTTGGGTTGTAAGCGTATTTAATGTTGGATCCAAGGTGCTCTCGTTGGTGTAAGAGCTTTTTCCTATCCCCTCCACGAGGGGGGATGGCTATGTTCAATTGCACACATTGGAAATTGTCTACTGTACCCAACGGACAGTTGTTAAGTGTATTGTTACCGGATTGTGTCATGTCGTTTTTAATTAGCCTTAGAGTTCTAAAATGCGGATTTTCAAGCTCTACTAGTTAGGCCCACATATTGTTTTTTACATCCGCATTGAACAAATAAACCACAAAGTCGTTGACATGACATAAACGATCTAATTTGGAATCTATGTGTGTCCTCTTTGTTTGAGAAATGTGTAGTTTCATCATTCTAGGGCAAATCTTGCAATGTCACATTTATAAGATTCCAATCAATTCGGAAAAAAGGAACGTTTATTTTGCTATCATTTGTTGTTTTCAACATGCTGGGTGACAACATATTCCTAAGTAGCTGCTCTGCGAAACACTATTTTTGTCCTACACACACCATATGTTTAGTAATGGATCTAAAGATAGTGTGGCCCAATGTTTGCGTTATATTAGCCTTATAGAGTTCGCTTGCTCGCTATAGGAGTGATGAAGAATGGCGCTTATGAGTTCTCGACATGTGTATCTTTAGTGGTACCCCCCATGACATATGATAAGGGTTGTCCTATCTGATGATGCATGCTGGTATGCCTGATCGAGATTGAATACCGTATATCCCCTCGACAGGAAACCTCTCTCTCATCTCGTCCGCCCTGTGGACAAAGGCTTCCAACGTCGAGCAGTTTCGGCGTAAACGCGACAAGAACTGCCCCCTTGGAATGCCTCTGACCAGAGGGCGTGCGTGACAACTTTTTGCGTGTGAAGCAATGAATTCCTGGCATTCTCTTTCCTGAAAATATCTGATGTGTATTTGTACTCAATATCTACATATAGTTAAGTCCAAAAATGTGATTTGGTTTTTATTATATGTGTGAGTAAATTTAGATTCAGTGTGTTCTTTGCCAGGGGATTCAAAAAACTTCAAAAGGTCATCCTCCCCACCATCCAGAACAAAAATCAGGTCATCAATGTGCGCTTGTAAACACCACATGATGCCTGAAAGGGTTAGAATCTCCAAACACGTGGGACATCTCCCACCAACCCATAAACAGGTTGGCATAGGAGGGGGGCAAACGAGGTATACTGTATTAAGACTGCAAGGGTAGTGAGTCCAATACGATGTTACAAGAAGTGAAAGAGCAATTGTAAGAAGAACACCCACCAGAAAGAAAGTGCCGTGAGTAGAGTGATTAGGCCCACTGTGGTAAGGGGTAGGTTAACGCCTAATTCCACAGCAGTTAGTGCGACATTGTCTGCATGTATGCAAGAGAGGTAGGTAGTGCAGTGATGGAAAACAGTACATTAACCCCTTTGTTGCACTTAGGAGCCCAGGAGCCGACAGTCATGAGTTGCCCTTAACTGTCTGGCCACTGAGCTACTTAAGGATTCATATTTTAAAAAGTTGATACAAGTTTATTTGATGTTCTTCTTGTTTCCAAGCTATTCAGGAGCTGGATGGGAATAACACTAGGTTGGTATGTGGGGCTTAGTGAATCTTTATGGATTTCATTCATACTCCTTTGCATAGACTTGAAAATCATTTCACAAGCGTCTGTTATTAAAAAATATTATTCTTTTAACGGCGGGTTAAAAAACGATTTATGACTCCGTAGTCTTCAACTGCACCATTTAGCAGGTTCGTATTTGTACCTATTTTTTTCATATCCTGTACTATAAAAACCTGTACCTATTTGTACCTATTTTGCTCATGTGTGAAAGCAAAGGAGAGCTGCAGTGCCTAGCTAATTAGTTGAAGATCAAAACCTTCTGTTAAGTACGGCAGTATAAAGATAAGTTATTGATGGCAAATGATAAAGAGGATGTACACCACCTCTATTTTAAGTATATATTAGTATATTCAGAGCCAAAATATCCAGTGTTTAATGGTTGCATTATCTTTTCAAATAATAACATTGCATGTGTTTAGCTGCCTTCATAGGATGTGATCACTGCTTGTTATCTTCTCTATCCCACAAGGAAGGAGAACAAAAGTGTACTTATATTCATGTGCCCAAGTGGAGGGTCTGTCTTATGTTATTTTCCTTAGTGAATAATGCATTACTATCAATGATGTTAACATAGGCTAATGTCATTTTAAAATGGCTAACAGAGATGAGTGAATCTGAGCCCAACTCTGTGCAAGTGATGAAATCAGGGTTCGCCTTACACTGGGGAATTATTGTTTTTAAAATTAAAGAAATTGTTTTGCCACATGAAGAGACACAAGAGACTTGTGGAATACCGATGCAGAAGCATGTGGTGTTGCTGGACCAAGTTTAATGAGGTCACTTTTAGTGCTCAAGTGGCAAGGATGCCTTGGGTATTTTGCATTTTATAAGGTCCATGAGAAAGGTCCCACTGGGGGACCGAAACGTCGGTTTTTGTGTCTTCTATCAAATATAGAACATTTTTGATTTACTTCCTGCGTGCTGTCCCTTGATGTTGTGTTGCAACCGGTATCGTATGGGCTATATATATATATAGATAGAGCAGAGGCAGTTGCACACGCAAAACGTATTCTTACTGATGCTTATCCCATAGGCCCAATGTAGCAGATATTTACCAGAGATGATACCGGAAAATGGAGACAGCAAACAGCCAGGAGAGTGTAAAAAAACTGTATTAACATACAAAATACACGGCACTACATCCAACGTTTCGGTCAGCTACACATGACCTTCCTCAGGGATGTGCAAAAGGAAGGTCAAATGTAGCTAACCGAAACGTTGGATGTAGTGCCGTGTATTGTATGTTTAAACAGTTTTTTACACTCTCCAGGCTGTGTGCTGTCTCCATTTTCCGGATTAATCTCGTGGTAAATATCTGATATAATATATATATAATATATATATATATAAATCAAAAAATAAATAGATGATACCGTTCTGTGGCTATGAAATGCTTTTATTTGTGCGAGCTTTCGAGAACACTGATCTCTTCTTCCGGCGATGTTACAATGCAATGAAGCAAAAGGTACTTAAAACAGTGAGACACTGTTTTAAAGTAGACCTTCCAAAAAATAAATAGATGATACCGTTCTGTGGCTAACGAAATGCTTTTATTTGTGCGAGCTTTCGAGATACACTGATCTCTTCTTCCGGCGATGTTACAATGAATGAAGCAAGGTTAACTTAAAAACAGTGTCTCTTGGAATGTATATATATATATATAAATATATAAATATATGATGTGGTGGGTTCTGGGGTAAGAACTTGCAGGGTTTTTGTGTTCATTATTTAAATGTATACATATATGAAGCACCCACAACAAGCAAAAGGTGCGAAACACCGCGTCGGGGTTGTCTTTGTGTGCACTCCCCTAGGATCCCATTCATCTGCTGTGAACCTTTGCTGCATTAATACCACAGACTTTTTGCATTCATACCATCTCAGACCTCACAACCAGGACATACCTTATATCAGGCCTGCATAACATACGGCCCGCGGGCCGCATGCGGCCCACCGGGACACCCTGTGCGGCCCGCAATGGCTCCCTCCAACCCCCCCACCACTTCATCCCCCCCCACTTCACCCCCCACTTCACCCCCTTCCCTGGTAGGGAAGGAAGGAGCGCGCTCCAATAGGAGTGCGCTCCAGCAGTGTGTGACAGCGCGCTCCCTCCCCTCTCCCCCCTCTCCCCCCCCCGTTCGATGCACTGCGAACAATAAAGTGGTTCGACCCCCTCCTTTCGTTGTGCAGATCAGTAACTCGATAGATTAAGTTGTGAACAATCGACGGATCCATTTAATGATCCGACAAAACTAATAAACACGTATCGCTGTGACATGATGGAAAACACAGTGACAATGCATTCACACCGGTACAAAAGAGTGGAATGCATATTTTTGGAAAACATGCTCAGTGTCATCTTATAACCTCTTGGATCCTTAGCGAAAGAAAGGCCGGGAGAAAGTGGGGACGGGAGAATAGCTCCATTCAGATTATTAAAAACCATTTGAAATACATAGGAATTCATCCCGGTTAGATGAAACGTACCACAAAAGGGTATTAATCATCATTTAGAAAAGAAATGCATAATTTGAGATTAGAAAACCAACAAACTCACACGTGATCAAGATACTAGAAATATAGATAAAGAAATTGGAGAGAAATGGTGATCCTTTTTCAACATCGCAGGTATTTTATATCCAGCTCAGAGTTATAGACCTGAGATAGAGAAATTCCTCAACAAATAAAAAGCCATTACTACATGGAAAGGAGAAAAAAATGGAAATTATACTCTAATCAAGAGAGCTAAGGATATGGTATAAGAACGAAAGGACAGCGACAAGTCACATCCCCTACCGACTCTCACCTTGGCAAGTTGTTCCACCCTCCACCGGTAGCTTTTACTCTCTAGCAGTGGTTGGGACTTTGTGATGCTAATGGGATCCCCTCCATGAACCAAACTGCCGTGGAAATAGGAAGGGAGCACGATCTAAATAACACTAAAATCTACTCACTACCTACTTCACTCACGAAGATCTCTAATCACATCAACTCTTTTTTAGAACAAAGAAAAGGCAAGAGACATCCACTTTGGGAGACACAATCAATCACTACCGCCCCGAAGAAACGAGATTCAGGGGAGTCAGAGGGAGGAGCAAGAAAAAGAGGACAAGAAATGAACGTATGAGGTAGACACAGTCGACGCGACCACAGCAACAACGGTATTTTACAAGTCTTTCATCACACCATCCTGTTAACTCACATCTACAGTAGTCTTTAATGAGCCAAAGGTCTTTGCATATGCTTCCTAATGTACACCCATGAGATTTGGCCCTGTTCGCTACTTGAGTAGTCTAACGCACGTTAACTCCTCTGATGCGCCAGCTCACCCAAAGGGGGAGGAAAAGTGGATTTTGAATCCAGTAACACACGAAAAGGAATGCATAAACGCTCTGAGCTTCTTATCATTTTGGGGAAATCGCCCAATTTTTAACATAGCCAATCGGACCACACATACTCTAATTGTTACTGATAAACTAGTGGGTATCCATCATTCAAAGAGATAATAATTGGATCATCAGGGATTCTAGGATCAAATTCCCTTCTGGATAGTCCAATTCTGGGAGACCAAATACTTGCTTTAGACTCCACGTGATAATGATATAGGCCCACATTGAAATATATCATGGCTTTTTGAAAGATTAGCAAGCAACATTTGTCCCAAATCGACAATCTCCTGTATCACTCCTATGGTAGATTTTAAATTGAAACTTCTAATACATCTGTCCTGAGGGGACCTAGAACCGTTGTGTCCTTACTATGTTGACTGAAATATACAATTTACCAAAAACAGAAACAGCTGTAATTAAATAATAAACAAACAAGACAGGATTTCATTGTTCTGTCAAGCCCCATAGCTAGCAATGAGGATTTTATTTGTTCGGTTCAAACAGCAGACAAAGGGGGGGCGATTGTCCCTGCAGGAATCGCGGATTATACTGGGAGGCCCCTCGCTCCCTCTTGACAGCCCACATCAGCATCAGATTCGCACTGAGGACTCCCCTCTGAGCTTTCAGTTGGTGAACCCGGGATCTCCATCCCGGTGCTTTCTCTGAGGGGATTCCTCCAACTCGAACACACGGATTTATATATTAAAACACCCCACAGAACCCCTATTTTTTTCCTCATATCCACTGCCCAACTTGCACAAGAATTTAGTTAAAAACCACCGGGAGGGGCCCGATGGTGTGCCCGGGGGATTTTGGGCTCGATGACATCTACGATGTCCAGCATATGCTGGATTTGGTACTTACATCGACTTACAGACACCACCAAAAGCGGTAATGTCACCAAATTGCGTTGCATAACATAAGGACACGGGTGGCAATGTCATTCTGACTCAGTCCTCTGACTAAGTGGAATGATCGCTAATCACTTGGGGTCCTTGATGACGTCACTTCCTATATAACCCTTGTATTGAGCAATCTATAAGGGTACCAGGCAATTCAACGACCCACTTCTCTTTGTGAGCATTAGACTTCCCCAACTGGGCAATCTTCACGAAGTGTATTTTCTTTTGTGCATGCATTCATTAATGTTGAATTACATTCTTCTTATTTGGAAACACATAGTATTTGTCAAATCTGATGAACGGCACAATGGGGCCAATGTGCTCCCATCTAAATGCTAACCTCCTACATGGGACTGTGGGAGAGTACCCATGTGTGGGGTGGGATGCATGTGCTGGTGGGCGGGGTGGTTGTCTATGGCCCGCTTCTAATGATATTCTTAGTAAATTGGGATGGTGGGGGGGCGCCCTTAGGAGATTCTGGGTCCTTCAATGATAACAGATGGGTTTAAAAATTTCACCTATACTTACACCCGATACCATAGTAATTTCTAGATCTGGAGTTGATTTGTGGTCCTCAAAATGTTATCACACTGAAATTAACACTTTAAAACTGTGCTGCGAACAGCTACCTCACAATTATAGGTGTAGCAATCATTCACGAAAACCATGGTTCGAGATAATGTTCGCAAGGATTCAGTTTTACAGATTAAATACGACAACTGTTCGAATGGAGCGAGACTTATAAATACCGCAGGAATAAATCTTTCACTTAGAGTGTTTCCCGGAAAAGTCCGATCAATTGACAATAGTATATAAATCATTTTCAGACGCTAGTTTCTTAAGATCGAACATCTTTGTTAGAAATCCAAAAGCAAAACAAAAAATCAAAAATGATGGTTCAGCATCTAAAGGATCAGTGCCTAATTGTTATAACTAACAGTTTACCTCAGTACTGCCCAACAAATTAAAAAGTAATACATGACCATTGGAATCTTTCCTACCAGCGAGAATCCTGAAATGTCATCTTTTGCCAAAACACGATGCTCCTGTTATCTTTGAAACAGAGCATTAACACAATGAGTGCACCAAGCAAATTAAAACATCAAAGGTAGTCAATATTAAGAGTGGATTGGTTCTGTTTCGTATCCGGTTAAGGGTCAACTTTGGGGATGTGGGAGAGGCAGATGCCTAAACTTGCAAACACTTGAATTAAACTAACAACTGTTAAAATCTTTTCGTAATGGCACCCATCCCATTATATAACACCGACATGCCATTAATTGTCTTATTGATATGTTCTATTTATATCTAAGGTGCGGTCTCCAATATTAGCCGCCCATCAAGAGCCTTAGCACGAGGTCTTCAGAGCAACCGAAGAAACATAATAAATGGGTGCCTACCACATACCGCTAACCGCTCCCGCCATTACTGCAACGGAAACAGTCAAAAGATCCAAGGTCCCACGAGTTAGGGGTATTCAATTATATCCCTCCTACCATTTATGGGTTGGGACCGCTTTCAAGAGATTGGTAGGAGGGAGACCTATTGGATGTAATTTTTGCGAATACGCTGCACCCAAGGGGACACATGACCACAGTGAACTGCACCATAGTGTGATCAAGTCGGTGGGTGATCCCTTTCCGGAGGTCATGGTTTGAGTGCTTTAATCACTTCCCCTCTGAACTAATCGGTTGACAGTGGTCTTTTCTTACCTTTTATCTATCCACCACTAATCTCTGGCAGCTATGTTAATACACGATCACCAAGATGGGCTATATGGCATCAAACTGCGGATGTGTCATGTTCAATCGTGGCTGTACCTTCCATTCATTAATCACATTATTTACATTATTTGCCAACATCATTATATTATATTATTATTAATTATTTGGCACCTCACTCATATTTCATTAGAGTTACTACTTCGCATTTGGTATACTAGCATATTCCCACTTAATCACCATACATATTCAACACACATACATAGTCGTTTTTTATTTTTTACACTATTATAGAAACACATTTTATCTAATGTCGTGTTGTTTTTTCTTCTGTCCTTGCTTAACACACTTTTGCGGTACCAGTCGGAGGCCGTTGCTATCTAGATATCATGGTTCTTATTGACCAACACCAGGGAGATCAGTTTTACCCTAACTCGTGCATGAAATCCTAGTTTGCAGTCAAAGTCGCTGGATCTGATGGTTGTTAAGGGTAATATGGTATTGAAACATGTAAGTGGCTAAACAGTACTCCACATCTGCTGATATTTCCGTTTTTACACATTTCTATATAGATGCTCTATTTTCACTTTTTGAAGTCAAATATGCCTAGTATCTACTACGAAATCTTGTTTTTCATATAATAGAAATATGTTTTTGGTCTTTGTCCCAAAAAGTGTGATAAATTGAAATACAACAAGTAATAGAATTTTATCACTATTAATATGAAAGCTGGTTCACCCATTTTCTCCGCAAATTCATGATGTCCCCATAACCCCTTCATTGCAACTATTGCACAGAAAATATTCATTCATGGAAGGTTTAACACAATACAATTAATGTTTTAATTACAGTTAGTATAGTATGCAAATTCACCCTCTCTTATAAATATCGTGGGGTCAACAACCATGGTAACTTCCCCTGATGAAGTATATCCATGACGACACGCGTAAGGGGTGGCTATGCAGAGCATGGCACTTTCCCAACCAAGAAAACTGAGCAATTTGTGAGCGGCTAATCTCAAACATAGGAGCGAATACCAATCCGTTGTTTCCCCGGGTGTTGCGGTGCTCAAGGCAAGAGCAGGACTAGGACCTTGTCGCCGGCGGGATTTTTCCTTTTGGCTGGGCACTATATCTGGTGTACTTTCACTCTGATCCGCGGTGACGGCGACCACCCTGCAGGGGCGGCGCAATGTTGATCGAAAGGAAAGGACACTACTCTCCTACTTATACTATGCTTATCAGACGTCGTTACCGACTGCGGCCTATTGCATGGTCATCATCTGGACTACCTCTCTAAGATAGCTCTTATCATTGTCTCTTCTGTTATGTGGTCTTTAGCCGGTTTTTGCTTAAATGGTTCCATAATGTCCTCGTGGTTATCTTTAATGCCTATTTGTGCCCTTTTACTTCTTTCTTTTTTTCTTATCCCGTTATACTTATATCTATCTACTATCTCTCTCTCTCTCTCTCTCCTCTGATCTCTATCGCATACCTAAACAAAATAAATAGAATCTATTCTTGTGGGCTTAGATGCTTTTATTTGTGCGAGCTTTCGCGATCACTGATCTCTTCTTCCGGCGATGTACAATGAATGAAGCAAAAACAGGTATCCTTACAAACAGTGGTCTTAGGAAAGGTTATCATGTGCTGTTCCTTCCCCGGTGTAGGATGTGTTTATATTGCTCTGAAGGTGGCAACAAGTTACAGGCCAGCGAGAGGTGAAAGAAGAGGTGGGTATTTGTCTCAGTGCTGGCCCCCTAGTCACCACAGAACCACGACTAGCACTAGCACCAATGGATGTGCGGTCACTTTTATAACCAACATCCACACCACGAGGATGGGATTTCCAGCCTTCTATACTTTCTGGGGACCGGCAGGCATCACTCACGAGATACAGTGGACTTAAAATGCATCATTTTATCTGACCCATACCTCTACTTTCAACAGTGTGGCAGACACACAACAACAGTACCTCGCCTTCATCTACAATCCGGGACCGCTATGGGTACTCGGGATGGCGCCACAAGTATGCCAATTTTCTGTTCTGCCAAACTGGAAAATGACTTTCTGTCCACCTGTCACTTGAAACACCCTTACATAGCATTCGGCTACATCCCATGACGTCCTCCTGATTTGTGATCCTCTGGGTACGAGACAGGACCTCCTACAGTTCCTATTACCTCATCTTTCCAACCCGACCATCAACCTGCGAACTCACCGGTGCACCCCATATCCCTGTCCCGGTTCCCCCGTATGAAAGTACATTAGCCCCTAGCCACAAAACGCCTCCCATTTATAAGAACCTCGAACCTATAGAGCCTCTGTTATACCGGCAAACGTACAGACAGAGCCAGCTATTTTGAGGGACCACCCTTCCTCCCCCCTACCACAGCATACCAACCATGCACCATCTACGTACCCAGAGCCATAATCGTACACCGGTATATCTTCTGTCCGACCCAGCATACAAATATAGCCCGCTGAGTTAATCCGTTGAGTCAGACTTTATAACCTTTGGATATACACCACAGAATTGTCGACCCGCATCAAATTCACCCAGCCACGAATACCAATAAGTTGACTCCTTGACATACAAACACGAAGGAATACAAGCTCCAATGTCCCTTTGTGTTGCACTCAACCAGACAAATATAACCCCACCTAGGCCCTACCAAATGCCAGGAAACCTTGGACAAAACCCCATCCTCCAGCGGAATAAAGCGGGGGTCTCTACGGGCTCGGGGGGGATGTTATGTCCACCCCCGCGGGCCCCGCCCGTCACGGGGCGTGCGTGTAAACTCTTCTGGCCCCTGAGTCACCCTCTAGGTATCCATACCCTTGACCATAACACTGCCACTTATTCAATCGAATAGCTTAGGGTCGAGTCACGAGACGACAAAAGACTAGAGGAGTCCGAGCCTATTTTACATCATATCATCCAGTACCTCAGGTCTTTGTTTTTGCGGTCGCGAGTCTCTCCTGCGTTCACACTCACTTCACCCTCCTTGTCCGTTCCATCCCATTACCCAAGATGCAAGGAAACCATCCTGCTCTCATGCTTCTCTAACCAACAGCGGACACGAATAACCATAATCCGCCGACACAGGAATCGGGAATGTCACCATAATAGAGCAGGTCACGCTGTTCTTCCCAACTTCTGTTTCCTATCATGTGCATTAACTCCGATGGGCTCGCTACCTTACCATTATGTGTGGCCACGGAGCAGGGGCTATAATAACCAACTTATAATAGTAACCTATCATGCCTCGCTCATCCGCGTCACATGGGCACACAGCGTACACAGAGAACGATTCCTGTTTGCGCACCTTCTTCTTGACTCTGGCCATACAGCTGAACGAACGATGTGAGGCGTTAGCCCATACTTCGAGTGTTAATCATTTAAAATCCCACCCCGAAGAGGTAGACTGTTGCACTCGAGACTCACAATTTATTCAACCTATTCGTCACAAGTGATTCTCAGCCCGAGCCCCTAGCCGATTGGCCGTACACACGCACCGATCGTGAAATTTTTATGAGTCATTTCATTACTGACCAGCTAGCTGACTCCTCTTCTTCCCATCGATACGCCTAAAGTGGCCCATGTTTGTCATAACTGTGCTCATCATGTTTTAGTAGCACCCGTCAGCGGGGCGGGGCTTGGTCTCCTCACAGCCCTACTATACTCCTTGTCTTTTCATCCCAGCACCAATAGGGAACCCTACTAAGTATCAACACACTTTTATTTGGCTACAAAACTCTCAACATTTCCACACCCACCCCCACCTTAATCCACTCCCCCACTCACACAACACCTGGTGTAGAAGCACCTCTCTATACTGTGGGCTCTCTCCATTCACTTTTTTCCCACTATACAACATACACACCTCTTTTCTTCACTTGCTTTCAGTAACCTTTGACACCTCTAGCCTTACAACACATCCCGACGCCAACCTGGGGAAGGAACGCACCAGATACAATTCCCCAGGACACTTGTTTTACCGTAACCATTCTTCTTTGCTCCTTCATTGTAACATCGCCGGAAGAAGAATCTTGTATCTCGAAGCTCGCACAATAAAACATTCGTAGCACAGAACTTATCATCTATTTATTTTTTTATTGGAACTCGGCTAACACTGGTACTGATACCTCTGTATCTAATATATATATATCTATATTATCCTTATATATCTATATATATTCATATATCAATCCTATAGCATATTATCCAGATACAATATATATCTGAGATATATTATCTACTCTATATCTATATCTCTAGATATATCTATATATAATACATTCTTATTCCTAGATAAAGCAAAAAGAAAAGAGTGTCCCCCTAAAGCAAAAGCACTCAAAGATTATCAATCAGGAAGATGTCTTTATTTCGAGTGACATGGATTTACACCAAAAGAAAGATTACACGATTCAAACAGTCCCCTAGGAGTCCCTACAGCCTCAGAAAATACATAACATGAATAACATAATGTACTCCTAAACTATCCGTGTCTGTAGAACAGAATTAATTGCTACCCGCCAAGAGAAAAAGTAAACTACTAAAATTGTAAGTGAAGACCCGGCCATCCCAAAACTATATGTAAAGCTGTATGCTGTGAACTCAGTCTGGGCCAAATTATTGATGTGCAAATACAATACCCTAGGTCCCAACAGCCAAGGCAGGTAGAAGTAGCCTGAAATGACCCCTGTAGGGGTAGAGGTAAGACCTATGATATACTTTGCAGCATCATCATTACAGGGCAGAGCCTGCCCAACTTGTACAGATTAGAAGGGCCGAACTGCCCAAAAAAGTCTGGGGGGGGCACGAACGAGGAAAATCAATCATCTCATCATCATCATCATCATCATCATCATCATCAACATCATCAATCATCATCCTCATCATCCATCATCATCATCATCAGCAGCATCATTCATCATCATCATCCCATATATCTAACATATCTACCCGCAGCACCCCTTCAGTACATTTATCCCTCATATCTCCCCCAAAAAAACCCTCAAGCATCAACTGTTGCGAGACTCCCCATTGATCTCTCATACCCCATCTCTCTCCCATCATCACCCATACACAAATACCCCCTTGCACTCACCACATCCCGCCCGCCATCCCCCCTCCACACACACTCCACACCCCCCCCCTGCACCTCCATCATCTACTCTCCCCCCTGCACCTCACAATCGCTCTGACCCCCCCAGCCACCTCACATCTCCCCACCTTCTCCCCCCCCGCCCACCCATTTCCACATTTCGCTTTCCCTGCCCCTCTTCAGCAGCCCCCAGCCCATTTCTTAGAAGCCCCCCATCCCCTTTCAACAGCCCCCCCAAACCCCATTTCAATCGCCCCGTGCCAAATTTCACAGCTGCCGCCCATCCCCCATTTTCAAATAGCAGCCTCCAGCCCATTTCAAGCCTCCCCCCATCCCTCCCATTTCACATCAGCCCCCCCCCCACCCCATCATGGATGAACTAAAAACCACCAAAACCAAAAATAGATATGAACTAAAACCCAACTAACCCCTCCCCCCCATTTTACGCCTGATGGACTGGCGCGTCATCAGCCAGGGTGGTGGCGGCGTAGCAACAATGTCTTCAAGGGAGAAGCGCGAGTGATGCGCTGCTCATGTGCATCAAGACCCCCGGACGTTCCGGTCATTCTACAACATGCTCGATAGGGA
>WSYH01016245.1:0-13332 GCA_036426205.1 Ascaphus truei
CCCCCCAGTCTCTTTCCTCCCCCCATTCTCTTTCCTCCCCCCATCCCATTCTCTCTCCCCCCATTCTGCCTGTCGCTCCCCATTCTGTGTCTGCCTCTCGCTCCCCATTAGTTATTGAAGTGGCATGTGACCCTGCTAGTTAAAAAAATAAACAAAAAAATTCTGCACATTTAATACAGTGAGATTTTTTTTTCCCCCAATTTTTTTTATTAAATCAAGGGTGCGTCTTAGAATTGATGGCGTCTTACAATCGAGGAAATAGGGTGTATATATATATATATATATATATATATATATATATATATATATATATTTATTTATTTACGTTATGGTGGGTAAAAAAAGTGACAAAAACCCTCCACAGCTAAGCATATAGAAAATGGAAATATTACTATGTATGTCTTAGACAGATCTGCAACCCCGCCTTTCACCATTATCACCCAGCACACAGCACATCCACTGCAGCAAGGGATTCTGGGAAATGACATGCAAATGAGCACACAGTGTGTCACCTTTTGTCTGAAAATCCATTGTTACATGGAGCCCATATAAGCTAATGCTTCAGTCTTGAAAATGCAAAGCCAGCAGTACAACCAACTTCACACTGATGATACCCATTAAGGTTGAAACATGTCTGTGAATGGTTTCTCTGGCTTTGCATCTGATTCTCATGCTGTGCTTTTAACGCTGTGTGAACAGCAAGCATTAGCTTATATGGGCTCCATGTAACAATGAATTTTCAGACAAAAGGTGACAGACACACTGTGTGCTCATTTGCATGTCATTTCCCAGAATACCTTGCTGCTGTGAAAGTGCTGTATGCTGGGTGATAATGGTCAAAGGCAAGGTTGCACACCTGCCTAAGACATGTGAATGTGCTCACAAGTGATCTTTTTAACACACACACAACAAATCGGGCTGTTTATCACTTTTTATAGATGCGGTTTAGAAAATGTGACATTTTTACACATTTCACATCACGGCGTTCAAAAGTTCGATTTGGCAATGACAAATTCGAAGCTACTAGAATAGGCATCTTTTTACCCATAGTAATTTGGTCTATAGGGTGTATTTCTATATTAAGATATGGGGTGTAATGAATTAACCCTTGTCCTCCTAAATTACTAGTGTGCTATATAAACACATAAATGCTATATAAAGGGTGATCAATTAGATCACACCCAAAAAACTTTGTGCTGCTTTGTGAAAGTTATAATTAACTCTAAATAACCCTGCTCTGAAAATGAACAATTAGAAATACTGTAAAACCTGTGTTACAGATTTGGCATAAACGGAAAATAACATTAGTCTGTGGTTATATTGTAGCAGAGAGAGGTAATGAAACTCTGTAAGGAGGTGCTTCAAAATTGATACACTGTTTCTAGTATATTTGCACACTGCAGAAGGAATTTAGTGTGAGATACATGCAAGTCTAATGGACTCCTGACATCCCCTGCAGACAAAGCATTTAAAAATTAATTGAAGCACAAAACTACAGACCAGGAGCGCGCTAACCACTGCTATTAGTTGAAGTAGATTAGTTAGAAACTGGTGTCTGAAGGAAGAATAGATGTGCAGCATTCTAGACACCCAACAGTGACACATCCTTCTTAGAAGACGAAGATCCTTGAACTAAAACGCAAGCTGACCCGAGCAATCAAAGAAACCATAACTGATTTAATGAGAAATTCGCAGTTTCACTGTACCAGCCGTGTGTACTTACATGTGCATGGCTTAATCCAGAGATACGCAAAATTTAGTTGCTGCCACCCCCCCCCCCCCCCTGCTTCTCCCCCCCAGGAGCGCACCCCCAACCCCCCCCCCCCCCCCCTCTCCATACCTGAGTGCACGGGGGCCTTTGAAACCACTGTGCCCCCCCAGAAAAATGCCGTGCCCCAGATTGCACACCCCTGCCTTAATCTTTGAGACAAGCATATGCCACTGGAAGGATCAACCAAGTAAATCTCAGTCAAAACAAAAAAGTGACAACCCAGAAAAAGCTGTTGCAATCCTTTCTTATACAGTTGATGTAGTGATTCTTTGACTCAATGTAATGTTTTGGGAGTACACCAGAATTGGCAAAAATAAAAGTAGTTTATTTTGAAATTTCCAGAAACTTTTGTATAATATAAATAACGAAGATATACTACGCCTCTGGTCCGGTCAGGAACCTATAACCTCAGTCGCAGCAAGAGTATCTAATCATGATTTATATCAATGTCCGTAACACAGTACACACAGGGTTGTACAGAAGAACACACTGGCGCAAACTCTCCTACACTGCCAGACCCCCTCCAGCTAGAACCCGTCAAAGAGCAGCAAGCCTCCGCCCGTCACAAATGTAACCCGAGATATAGACGTCACCAAGGTACGCTGCGAGTCCGCGAAGGCCAATTCGGTAATCAATACGGTGAACAGGGTCCCGTAGATGGAAAAATCCAGACAGAAAAATTTATCATAGCCTGAGGCACATAGCTGACACAGGTGCAACTACCATAAACATTTGCACAATATAGATACCTATTTCACACATTAATAAACAATCTTTATTAAACATAATATGTTAAAAATAAAATAGGATTTAAATAGCCTTGATGCAAAGGACACTGCAACGATAAAAATCAATATTAGTAAACAATAAAACAAATACAGTTCATAAGATAAATGAGATAAAGACCTAAATAAGATATAGGGTTTGGAAAAGGATAACAATTGTGTATAAAATAAATACATACTAATACTCTTGCTGCGACTGAGGTTAATGGCTCCTGACCGGACCAGAGGCGGTGTATGCTGAGGGATCCTCACGAAGCAAGTCATCGATTTGCAGAGTGGTAACATGTACCCTAAACATGTCCTGCATATTTAACTAATCTTCTTGTGCGTGCAATTATTACACTTTATATTGTTACAATATAATTACTTTTTTACGCTATGAGAGTCGAGGGCTTTGTTTTTTCTCTTTTGCATGTCCTTGTGTTATGTTGTGCCATCCACCCCAACGGGCTGCAGACTCTCCACAAATGAGTAAAGGTTTTTGCATTTCATTTTGGTTATTTAATTTTTTTTCACTGTATGGAATACAAGTTTGTGTTCCTTTAAACCTTTTAGTGCACTTTAATTATATCACTCCTTATTGGTTTGTTATATTCACACTGTTGCATTTTTTTAATATTCTTTATATGTCACCACAATTAGTGCACATTTTATTGTTTTTTCTCAAGATATACTAACAAGGAAAAGTAAGTAAAATTGTAAACATGATGGTATGTGTGTCTATGTTAAGTCCTATGTCTGGCAGCATTTTTCAGATGTCCTGTATCATGTGTTTTCCAAATTGTTTACCCTTCATTCTTTTGTTTTTAAACTTTGCCACAATTCTGTTAATGTCACGTGCTCTATTATACACACAAAACATATCCATCTTCTCATTAAAGCCTAGACAGAGGGGATTTATCCAGCATTGAATGGAATCTACAGTAAAATGTTGGCCTCTTCAGTAAATGGTCTCTGTCCATAGATGATGTGGAATGACAAATAGAAACCAACAACAATATATCATGCTGCAATTATGTGTCTAGAAGGTCAGTTACTGTAATTCATCATATGAATACGTGGCTACTAGAAGACTGAAAGTTCTAAACCTACATAGGAATATATTTAGCAATGTACAGTAAATCAGAACACAAAAGTAAGGGAGGTAGCTAAATGCATGAATGTGGATAACATGAGAATGAACATGAGAGTGCAGTGAACTATCTGGAGATAACAAAACATGCTGTTAAGATCATATTTCCTCCGTCAGATAATGGCGAGGAATTATATTTACCTTTCCCTAGGAAATATGCAAGTCATTCATAATGTTTATGAGGAACAGACACTGACAACTTCAGTATTTTGGTCTATGCTCATGTTGTACACCTGTGATGGAGTATTGAATGCATTTTAATGTTTTGCAGAATAAAGAGATGAATTCAGTTTAAGTGAAAATGTGTGAAAAATGTAGCTTGAAAGCAAGTTCAAAGACGTACAGTAGGAAACAAGAAATCAAAATAAATGCCGAATTTCGAGAAAAAAAAATGTGATATGTCTGCAGGTTACAAGTTTCAAACTAAATACAGCTCAACCCATTATAGCGCAATCCGCTATAATGCAAATCCGCTTATAACGCAATATTAATGTGGCTCTCGTTTTTAAAATTAAAAAAAAAATCATTTTTTTTTTGCCAAACACACACACACACCCACAAACAACACACACCCACACACCCCCTCTCCCTCCCTGTACCTCTGCTTCTGTGGGCGAGGATAGAAGGGAGCTGGTCCCTGGCCGGGGGACTCAGAGACAGCTGACATTCCAGCAAAGGCTGCGTGAGCTCTCCCCCCCTCTCCCCCGACTCACAGCTTCAGATCAACTGCTGCAGATGCCGGGTCAGTGCTGCTGGGGGAGGGCGGGGCTGCCACTGCAACACTGGGCTCAGGGAGACCTGGTAGAGTTATCCCAGGTCTCCCCCTTCGGCGGGCGCGGAGTCCCTGATCGCGGCAGCCATTTAAAAAAAATTTTTTTACTTTTTTAATTAGCACGACCCCGGTTATAACGCGGCTTGATCGGGTGGCTCCCGAGGACCGTGTTATAACGGTGTTCAGCTGTATATATATATACATATATATATTCAATTGCAAAAACTTTGTTCAATTGTAATTAAAAAGCCTGTCAATTTCGACGTTAAGGTGACACGCAATATTAACTCCCCCCCCCCATGCTTTGCTTCTGTCATCATACATGACGTCACAAATGACATCACTGATGACATTCTCCCATCACATCAGAGAATGGGGAATGCAGATCTAAAGAGCTAGACTTCTCCAGTCAATTTCTCCCCCCACCCACTCCTCAAACATCAGGCTTTTCTAGGCCCTTCTTCCCTACATCCCAAGCTTCACACATCCTTGATCCCTGTCTCCGCTCGCTCCCCAGAAACATGAGGCCTTTCCAAACAATTTCTACCTCGCTCCCCAAGCATATGGCTTCTCTGATTCCTTTCTCCTCTCACCCCACAAGAATAAGGTTTCTCGGATGCTTTTCTCCACCAGCCAACCAGTAGCATGAGGCTTGTCAAATCCCATTCTCTTCCTGATGTAGCCAGGTCCCCCCTGCCTGTCAAGCCCCCCCTCACCTTGCTGGCGATCGCGGGTGCCGCCGAGCCCAGTGGCGGTCCCGTCGGCCGATCGCAAGAGTCGGGGCGGTCAGGATGCTGCTCGGGGGTTAACGGGGACGCGTCCGCCATCTTCTATTTGTTGGTGCATGCGCAATCATGCTCTCGGTACGGTGGCCAGCAGGGAAGTTCGCGCATGAGCAGGAGACGTGTGCGAACGAGGGCCAATCAGGAGAGGGCTCACAGAAGGGACTACATCTCCCATGAGCCTCAGGAGTGCCCCACGTAACCCCAGGGAGCCAATAGGGCTACAGCATCTCCCTGCAGAGGAGAATAGATACTTTTCACGGGGTTTGGAGCACGTCAGTCAGCATCAGGAGCAGCTAGGGGAAGGAGGTAGGGTGCAGGAGTCAGTGACTCCCTGCACTAGGCCAGCAGCCCCCTAGTCCCCAGATAGCCCTGAGTCACCAGTAGTATTGAGTGTTGTAGGGACAGGCCCCAGGTTAGGGACCCTGCCCCTTACTACCCAGAGCCAGTTAGGGACACAGCGGACGCTGCGCGTCCATCCAGAGGTTTGGGCTCAGACCTCCGCTGCCGCTGCAGCAGCCATCCGGGTGGGATCGCCCCGGACGGTAGTTCCTGTATTTGTCAGCCTTCGGATCCTTTGTGAAGCTCCTTGGCAGGCCCGGGCACTGGAGTGCTCGGCAGGTAACCATCACCAAGTGCACCAACGATCCTACATATATTATATTCATACGGGACTAGTGGCTGCGCAGTCACACATATCATCTCCCTTTAAGGGTGCGGGACATATTGTGTGGGGTTACTGGACACGGGGTGGGATCACCCGGTGTACGTGGGAGCGTCCTGCGAGACGCAGTAGTTAGTGTCTCCTCTAGAGAGGGACACCTGTTGATATCTGAATAAGTATTGCTACAGTAAAGTCATTGGTTATTTTACATGTGGTGTGTGGAGTGATATATATGTAGGTGGAGGTGTTGCACCACGAGATTGTGTTATATGTATGTACCCCAGGCTCCCCGAGCGGAGGCTTAGGCTCCTGAGAGCCACACAGGTATACACAGCAGGTAGTAGCGTCTGTATTCACAAGGAATACCCGTTACACTTACATCAGGCTTCTCCGGTGTCTTTCTCATTCTGCACCCGCAGATGCAGTGTGCTTCTGTTATCCCTTTGTTCCCCTTGCCTTCCCAAGTATCTGTGGACCCTTTATCCTTCCACCCTCACCACAAGGATCAGTCTTTTCTGATTCCTTTCTCTTCCCCCTCTACCCTCTCTCCGGATCCCACAAGTATCAGGCTTCTCAATACACCCCCCTTCCCCACACACACACAGACACACACACGCACACTGCTCCTCATCCATGCTAGGTTGTGATTATAGCTTTTGGAGGAACTAATAGTTTTCAGGGCTGGTCAGAGTGGAAATTGTCCATGGTGCTATAGTAGTAATCTGTGGTGTGCTACATACATCCTGACCAGCGGCGGATTTCCAAATTTGCCGCCCCTAGGCACTTGCCTGTGTCTGCCGCCTCCTTGGTTCCGCTCTCCTGCTCCTTTGGAATCCCAGCGTCAAATGACGCAGCAACGAGTGACGTCGTACAGCGGCGCGTTGCCATGGAAACATGACGTCATGATGTGCCGTTGCCATGGCAATGAAACGCCATGTGACATCATGGTGGGGGCATCTGCAGCGTCATTTGATGCCTGGATTCCAAAGGAGCAGGAGGGCAGCAGAAACGAGGCAGCCAACACAGGCAAGTAGCTTCCCATTAGGTCCAATAGGCCCGACAGCGCTGCAAAATTATATGGGGGTGGAAATTTTTGCTGCCCCAAATTTTTGCCGTCTTAACCCCGGGCCTAACGGGCAATCTGACACTGATCCTAACATATGTGAGCAATCCCATAATCACCTTTATCCCCCCACAATCTCTGATGTAATGGGATCATTTTATTTGGGATGTCATCAGTGATGTGATGTATGATAACATTTGCAAAGCATGGAGGGGAGTTAAGGTTGCGTGTCACCCTAACTTCGAAATGTACAGATTTTCGAAGGCTTTCAAACCTTAACTACACTTTAACAAAGATTTTTCAATTTAATTTCTATGATTTTTATCCTGTGAACCATATAGAGCAATTGATCACAAGGATTCTTTCATTTATATATTTGACTATGAAATTGTTCATTGATAACTGGCAATAACATGTTGTAAAATGATATCAAATGGATGCAGCCGATTGTGCTCAAACATTCAGGAACATTTACCTTGCCAATCCGACCTGAAATCAGAAATTTCGGAAGGATTGGTGAATATATTAGAGAGTTACTATATGAGCAATTGAAAAAGGAGTGTGAATTTATATACAGGCATACCCCAGTTTAAGGACACTCACTTTAAGTACACTCGCGAGTAAGTACATCTCGCTCAATAGGCAAACGGCAGCTCGCGCATGCGCCTGTCAGCACGTCCTGAACAGCAATGCTGGCTCCCTACCTGTACCGAAGCTGTGCGCAAGCGGGGAGACTATAGAGTCTGTTACAAATGCGTTATTTACATCAGTTATGCACGTATATGAGGCTTGCAGTACAGTACAAGCATCGATAAGTGGGGAAAAGGTAGTGCTTCACTTTAAGTACATTTTCGCTTTACATACATGCTCCGGTCCCATTGCGTACGTTAATGCGGGGTATGCCTGTATTGCACATATGCGCTATATGAATGCACACACAGCTGTCTGTTACACATACAAATGTACAATATGTATAATTCTATCCCTATATACCAATAGTGACCACATAGTATCTATACACATTAATAGTAATGCAACACCCTCTTACATTTCTACACCTACTCGCACCATTGGTATACTGATGCAGCGGCCGTTATTCGAACACTTCACGCGTCATGTACATCGGAATCCCGATTTGAAACCGCAGGATGAATTCCAGCCTCCCCGCACTAAGATGCGAGCGTGGTGAGTGCAGAAAAACAAATTGTAGTGTTCTGGCTTTTAAAAACATGAAATTGACACAGTAGCACAGTAGCACAGTACTGTACACATTACAATTCATCCGTTTTATTGCAAACGAAGAAACAGAATCCATGAAATTCAAACAACACATCCGCGATAAGCGCGGGTGCCTGGGGCGATTGGCCACGTTCATGCTGCGTGGGGAACAGCAGAGAACTCAAAATCGGCACCGAGATGTGTTCGAATAACGGCCGCTGCATCAGTACACTCCCATTCGACACACACCTTTTCTAAAGCGCTGTATAAACTGTGGGCGCTTTATAAATTTATATTTACACACATACACACACACATACTCTTACATCACTAACATTCAGGGACCATTTAACACCTTAAGTCATAAATCACATACAGTAGGGAGGGACAGGGGCACATCACAGTAGGGAGGGACAGGCTTCAGTCAGACACATTCCAGGATGCACTGTTTTTAACCAAAAACCTTTCTTGCTTTATCAATTGTAACACCCCGGAAGAAGAGATCAGTGTATCTCGAAAGCTCGCACAAATAAAAGCATTTTGTTAGCCGCAGAACGGTATCGTCCATTCGTTTTTGTTTTTATATATAGATAGACTGTCATATAGATAAATTAAAGTCATATAGATAAATGAATGTACAGTGATGTCATTTACATCCACTTCCTTGCTGCATGGGTCTGAAGTGGGTGCTTTGCCCTCCCACCAAACAATCCAATCGGATCTTCAAACAAAACAAAAAACACAGTGCACTGAACTTTCGATCGATGGTCATTACAGATGTTGTCACCTTGAGAAGAACAGGACTCTTTGACAAAGTGCAGGGATGCACAACACGCATCAAAGGTTCTTCTCAAGATCCCTGTTGGTTTATATGTTGCAACTTGTCCAATAAAATAACTTTTACATAGCGATCCAGCATCCGTCTTCTCTTCCTCCATTTGGAACGCAGCTTTTCCTTCATGTGGCACGCAGTGCACCGCCCTCATCCTCCCCCTAGGGAGAACACTTCCCCCTTACCCTATACCTATATCTGCCCCATCCACCCTATACTTATTTTCCCCTCCCCTTACCCTATACCTATTTCTCTCAACCTTACTTTATAGCTATTTCTCCCCCCTTACGCTATACCTATTTATCCCCACCCCTAACCCTGTACCTATTTCTCCCCCCACCCTTACCCGTACCTATTCCCCCCTTGCCCTGTACCTATTTTCCTCCCACTTTTTCAATGACGTCAATAAATCACACGGTCAAATGTTTGATAAAATATGCCTTTACCTACCTACAGTAAGCCTCTTTTTGGTCATGGACAATTATATGTTGCTCTATCAAGAGTCAGATTGTTTGATTCACTTACTGTAGTGTCAGAAAAGAACCCAGAAATTGACAAGTATGTCTTTAAAGAATCTTTGATTAAAAAATGTAAGTAAAAGTTTAAAAAAATGTGTGAATGTTTAATTAATAACCTTTCAGATTTCCTGGATTGGAGTATGGTACACCGGGTACAGCTAGTGTGTTTGTGTGTTTATTTTTTTTGTCCATGAGAAAAATTGTATGGTAACCCCTTTCCCCTGTGTCAGGGTGACTACGTGTGCTGCTAATACCTGCGCGGCAAACAGGAGGCCTGATCCTCCACCACGGGGAGCCTGGGGTATGTATATCTGTATCTACTAACAGCGCCTCCACCTGTGAAGGATCCTCACACAGTAGAATAGCCCCTCCCAAGACAATATACCCAGTAATACACACACAAAGTATGGGTAACAGTATTTACTGGAAGGTACTAAACAATAACCATGAACACACACAATATACATATACAGTATAGCTTATACCGATCCATGGTGTATTCCTACAGTACTTGAGTGCAGGGGCACCCATGTCCCAGTGTCCAAGCCACAAATACCTATCCCGCCCCCAGGTGTGTGACAGCGCTGCCCCACAATGTGTTGGTGCATTTGTGGAAAATACCTGCCCGAAGCTCCAGCCCCAGGGGTGGCTGAGTAAGGCCAAGTAAATTGTCAGTCTGTTCCACCAAAGATCCGCCTCCGCTTGGGGTGGCCTCTAGCCGGAGCATCCCACCTTTAGATAGTGTCTGAGATGATGGCCTGGTCTTGTCTCAGGTGCAGGACACGCACACCACGTGCGTCCGTCACCGGTACTAGGGTACTAGCACCAACAGGCTAAGGGGAGCGTCCCTATCTGAGGGGCCTTCCCTATAGCACCACAAGCTAGAGATGGTCGGGGCCTAGCTGGGACCTGAAGGGGGATACTCTGGCCTAGTCCAGGCGAGCACTTGTCCCTGGACCTTACCTATCCCCTTGCTGTCCTGCTTCCGACTGATGTGCTTCTCTGAGTGCGCCAAATGTATCTATCTCCTTGCAGGAGATTCTGGCGCCCTATTGGCTGCTGTGCGCCATGTGGTCTTTGCCCCCAAGGGCTGCTGGGGCTTGTAGTTCCCCTTGCGGAGCTATTTCCTAATTGCCGCCAGTATAGCCACACTGCGCATGCGCGATCCTCCTAATGGCTGCCGGGCGCTCTGCTGCGCATATGCGAGCCTTTCTGTCATGGCGGCGCCCTGCAGCAGCGCTCAACGCGGGTCACTGGCGACCCGCTCGCCAGCACCAACCTCTCTGCACCGGAGGTAAAAGGAGGGGGGGGGATACACAGCTGAACCGGGAGATCAGAGGTGACCTGGATACAGTAATAATATTAAACCTTTCAATGTTTGAGGAGTTAACCCTTTATTGTCACAGGGGATAGCTCCTGGTATGCCCGAGGTGCAAGGAATTAATGGTTTATCCTTTCTGGCACTCATTACTGCCATTCTACACAGTTGCATTTCTATTTGTATCTTGTAGACCGTGTTAATATTGTGATGGTGTACTTCACATTTTCTAAGTGTGACAATTACACATCAGATGTGTGCCACAATCTGTCATAATGAAAACAATATTCATTTGAATGTGATCAGTCATAGCCACTGCAAAATAGGTCGTTGAATTCCCAGTAAATATAAAGTAAACACTTTGCAATGTAATTGAACATGTTTTATATTAGTTTTAATGTTATACACTCAGTGTTGCTGTCAATGTAATAAAACTACATCTGTTCCCCTTACAGGTTTCCCTGGAGGTCTCAATTTGACAGACATTCAATAAAGTGAAGGTGTCCTTTCCACTTACTTGGAGCTGTTGAAGCAATGTGCCCTGAACAGGCTTCCTAATTAGTCTAATCCACGGGACACAATGACAGTAAGTCAGTCAATATACTCAATGGATGTTATTGTGGAGTGCAGGGATCTAACTAAGACAACATCTGTTGCACTTTATTTCATTCATATCTCCAGGCTCCCTCTTTATCTGCTCACAAAACAATACCTTTTGTTTAGATAAATATTCTATCTGGTAACAGTAGGAATCGTGAACAAAACAAACAAATAATGTTAAATCCTATGTATTTCTGCATTTCTGATCCAGAAAATGAATGTGGTACACAACCACAGAAAGACCCGTGTAGCACCGGTTTCCCCACCCTAAGCGAGATCATCCGGCTACCTGGTGTTGGTAGTGCGGTGCATACCTGTTGGTAGTACAGGAGGCTCTGAGTTGCTCCGCGTGGTATGGGGAGAAATCAGGACATGTTTTCAGGTTGCTTCATCTTTGGTGAACAGCGCCTCCAGCCAGCGAGGATCCTATGGTACCAGGATGGTCCATGCTGGTAACTGTTAGTGGCCCAGACATTAAGCCACACTCAGGATGGTTCAACTGGATCTTTATTGTAATCAGCGAGAAGTCACAGCCTTTCCCTTTTGTATAAGGCCTTGCAGGCCCCATCCAACTCCTTATCCTTGATGGTGCAAAGAATGCACACACATTCCCTCTCCTCATGGGGAGGGGAGACAGACTGACTGTCTGAGGGATAGTGTCAGTATATACCATGGGGATGGGCTTGTAACCCTGCCCCATAACAGGGCAGGTCTGATACTGACAGGCATCACATTAACTGCATGTGACCCAGCCAGTATTCTCCCCAGGATGACACTCTCAGATTGTTGTTAGGCCCGTCCCTGGATACAGCCAGTGTATCCAGGCTGCAACAACATGCTAGGCCTGCATGAGAGAATCGAACCGTTCACAGTGCCTGTACCTATCAGGACTTACACTGTGAGGGCCCAAAAGAAGAATAGCGGCCGGAGGTTTTGCTGGTGAAAATCTCATACCCTCGCTGAGTAATACAGTATATACAACATCAAAATACTGTACCAACAACCCTGTAATGGAACCTAATACAAATGCATTAAACATTAATACAACAGTATAACATTTCCGTACCTCCCTTGTTGTAGAACCCTAGATCTAATATAGGTATTTTACAGAGCCATTCAGTAATAATGGTCTGGGTCCGGTTTCTTCACCATGTTACCATGATTATCAGTTACTTTAACTGAGTAACGACGCCTCCTCCCAGACCTGGAGATGTACTCTACCCTATCTAGGTGAATATTGCAGCCTACTACCCACACCTTTATAAAACATACAGAACCCTTACAAGCTCATATTGAACCCCCAAAATACCCACAACATATATATATAAGCATATAAGTTTCACAAAGGAGTGCTACTGAGTGCATGGCAATATATATATATATATATATAAGTTTTTCTGGATGTGCACTGAGCTGTGCACTGTGTTTTATGTTATGTCTCTGGTTTTAAATATATATATTGCCATGCTCAGTAGCACTCCTTTGTGAAACTTATATGCTTATATATATGTTGTGGGTATTTTGGGGGTGCAATATGAGCTTGTAAGGGTTCTGTATGTTTTATAATTCTTGTTCAGCTAGTCTTAGCTGATTGGAGGGTGGCAACCTCCTACCTAATTGAAGCTCACTCCCTCCCACATTTAAATGGTTAAAAGCTCACTCCATGGCATCTCCCACTCTCAGGGGAACTTGCCTGCTTACAGTGTGATTGTGACAAATCTATTACAGAGTGCTTTTCCTGGTAATGTACAGGTTAATAAAAGCTTCAATCAGACTCAGAACTTTTGCAACTAATATTGACAGATTTATTATAAATCATTCTTCCTGGCAATGCACAGGTTATTAAGAATCTATATTAGTGTTAGGGACCCTTGAAA
>WSYH01016246.1:0-13329 GCA_036426205.1 Ascaphus truei
CTTTCCCCCCCCCCCCCCCCCCAATATTCTTTCAACTAGGACCTTGCGAAATGTCTCAGCTGCCCATCCAGTGCCGCCAGAGGGCGAGCTCCCCCGAATCCCGCACCGTCCGCCACAAGGAGAGAATCAAAGTCGCGCACGACCGCCGGATCAATATCGGCGAGGCGTACGAGGATTGGATGGCGCTGAAGACGGAAAAGAATTTAATCCGGAACGAGCAGTTGGCGATGTACCTCATCGAGACTTACCGGTGGGTACAAGTTTCTCAACCCCCCCCCCGAACCTCGCGGCGTCGGCGTCCTTCTCGGCATCGTTTTTAGGGATTATTTCTTTTTGGTTTCTGGTGTTGAAAAAAAATCGGTTCCTATTTTCTCCGTCTTCGGCTTAATCTGAATGGGATCTAATTAATTCTGGTTCTTTTTCCCCGTAATCTCTTAATTATGTCCTGCTCCCGTCATTAGTCGAACAATTTCTTCAAAGTGCAGGTCTCCTCTAAGGCTGCGTCCATGGAAGGACAGGCAGCGCTGAGCCGCACAGACGCTGAGCCCCGGCATCCTCAATGAGGATGTCTTGAGAGGGGGCTACTGCGAGCGTCCGCAGGCGCGCTAAGGAGTTGGATTTTTCAGCCGACAGCCAAGCTGTTTTTCAGCGCGCTGTCGGCTGAAAACATCCAATCAGCGCGAAGCAGCGTTGACGTCGGTGCGTCGCGGGCTATTGGCCCAGCGACGTCACTGCCCCGCCTCCCAATCGCGCCCGCTGGCTCGCCTGCATGTGCATGAAATCTCACAGGCTTCAGCAGGCGAGCCTCGGCGTCAGCGCGGTTCAGCACTGCTCTTCCCTCTATGGACGCAGCGTAAGGCAGAGGTACAAGGTAGAGTTCTACTCAAGTCCATAATGAAGTTCTCCCTTTAATGTGGAAAGACCACGTTTCAGGTCCCACATGGACCTTTCATCAACACAACATCAAAGGACAATTCTTTTGCGTTTGGATTACCCATCTCCCTGTGTAACGAACCGATTACAAACAGTCTTATCACAAAACATATTGGGTGAAGACTGTAAGAATATATTTTGATTAGTATAAAGATAGTGCCTACATCTGACCCCTAGAATGTGCCACTGCCACTAGTTCACTCTGGTCCTAGAAGGGACTGAGCCTCTAATAATTAACCCTTACGGTGCCCTCTTGGTGTACTTACAGTAGTAGGTCATGAGGGCCGACCCCAGAGACCCTTGTGGTGTTCTAGGTACGTCATGAGGGCCAGCCCGTTAGATCGCCATGTGATGTTCTAGGTATGTCATGTCCCTTGTGAAGTTCTAGGTATGTTGTGCGGGCTGTCACGCCACGGAGCCTTGTGGCGTGCTAGGTACATCAAGAAGGCCGGCACGCCAGGGAACCTTGTGGCGTGCTAGGTACGTCATGAAGGCCAGGGAGCCTTGTGGCGTGCTAGGTGTGTCATGAAGGCCGGCTCTGCCAGGGAGCCTTGTGGCATGATAGGTACGTCATGAAGGCCGGCTCTGCCAGGGAGCCTTGTGATGTTCTAAGTACATCATGAAGGCCGACACGCCAGGGAGCCTTGTGGCGTGCTAGGTACATCATAAAGGCCGACACGCCAGGGAGCCTTGTGGCGTGCTAGGTACGTCATAAAGGCCGACAAGCCAGGGAGCCTTGTGGCGTGCTAGGTACGTCATGAAGGCCGGCACGCCAAGGAGCCTTGTAGCGTGCTAGGTACATCATGAAGGCTAGGGAGCCTTGTGATGTTCTAGGTACATCATGAAGCCCAGCACGCCAGGGAGCCTTGTGGCGTGCTAGGTACGTCATGCCTATTTTCTAGAGGAAAAAGACTGCACAAACACGAAAACACAGATTTCGCAGCAGGAAATAATAATAATGTCTCGCGTGGCCTTAATATTTGACTTGTTATTAACCTTTCTGTTTTTATTCTTGTTAGGAAGTTATTGGCCCACACAGGAGAAGAAGGTAAATCCGCCTTTCTCACCTGTCATTGTTTTTCGTGTGTGTGTGTGTGGTCTGTCTGTATTTATTTGAATTCCCCCTTTTTTTCTTTGTGGCTGTGTTTGCAGCAGTCGTTAATAACTCGGCCCATTTCGCGGTACCGTTTTATACAGAAGATGTTCCGGACGACATCAGCGCTCGGTTTCCTGGGAAAATACAGGTCGTCAGCAGTGGGTTCGTTTTTACAATTTGTATTATTATAAAGTAGCTGTACTGTGCCTGTGGGCTTCAGTCGTTTCCAAACCTGTGTAAGGTGCAATCCTTCGAAGCCGGCCAAAAAGCCTTTGGTACAAAAAGTTGCAAACTGCGCTAAAAGCAAAGATTGGTTGTTTTTTTTGTTTTTCTGGAAACTAAGGACACATTGCATTTTTTGGGGGGCTCTGACACCCCTCCCCCGCCCCCTATTCAATCAAGTGTTTTCTTTCCCCTTATCCCTCCCCGTTCTTGTCTGAAAGCGAATAAGGGGAGGTGGGGAGAGGGGGCTTTGTCTGCGCAAACGCCTGCAGAACGCCCTCCAGGAGAAAGGGAGGAGCCCAGTCTCAGTGCAGCGTGTTTACCTACGCGCTTAAAAACATTATTTCAAACTATATAGGTGGCAGGTTTGGGTAACGAAGGTGTCAAACCCCCAGATATGTGACCCATTCGAGCCGGATTAGGAGCAATTCAAGCAACATCCTACATGTGTCCTTTTTTTTTTTTTAATAGTTCTGTAGTATTAGGTAACAGTTACTCCCACTTTTTAAAAAAAAATTATTGCCATTTTTAATATGTTATTATACACTGAGCATCCTTTGATTCCTACAGCAGGTTTAGCCGAACTCCCCAGCAGTGCAAGATCTTTGTAACACTTTCCTGTTTGGGATCATTTGTTGCCGATGTTCCCAGCAGTTAGAGCTGCAAACTGTAGCAATAGATAATGTTACCTTAGTGATATAAGAATACATGGTAGCTGCTGAGTTACACTGTCTGAAGGATTGATTTGAAATTGAAAGGCGGCCATTTGGTGAACCCTTTGCTGATCGATCGATCACGGGATAACTAATCAATCGGCAGCTTCGGTAATTAGTCTCCAATAAAGGCTGCTTATATTAAAACAAAAAGGATTTGAAGCTGCTTGGATTGCCTCATTAAGCTTGTAGTGGTGGTTTGAATTTGAGGTGAAACAATTATTAAAAAGCAGTGGTACTGTGGATTTGGAAATGCATGTGTTCATTTTGTTTTGTTTTTTAGTTCTGAAATATCAGAAGAGGAAGATGTGGAACTGCCCTCAGCCGAAGTCCCGGTGCGTTTAATACAAAAACTGCACGGCAAGCCACATTTTCACATGTTTGTCGCCCAAATAAACCCCTCCTGTATCCCCAGAGGAAAACACATTTTGCTGGTACAGTATAATTAACAACTTGACACAAGTCCGCATGAATTTGCTCTCGGCTGCGGCAGTCTCGTCTGGTAACACAAAGAGTTAAATTGTAATTAAAAGTTAAACAAACAACAACAAAATATATACACACACACACACACACACACACACACACACACACACACACACACAGAGTAATAAGTATAAAGTTTAAATACTTCAGTAATAATAATAATTACTTGGTTATTTAGTTAAGCCCTTTGGCCAAAGCGTCGTAAGCCTGCATACCAAACGTCAAGGTATAACCAAAATAATGCAGGTCCCACACTACACTGTGAACCCTCCCCTTTACCTCTGTATGAGGGGAAGCAACCATAGTAGGTCCTGTTCTTGTACAAAGTGAAAAGACCTCCCAAGTTAAAAACATACACATACATACATACATACATACATACATACAAATACACACATACATACAAATACACACATACATACACACACGTAGTGGTACTCCTTAAAGAATGGACACAATATAACGGTGCTTAATTTCAGTATGTGCCGGTATATAGAAAACATATACACCCAAACGAGATCTGATCAAAAGCGCGTAGTTGCAGTATGGCGTTTAGCGCAGAAGGTCAGCGCGTTATAAAGTGCTGGAGACAGAGCGAGAGTTAGGGTCCAAAACGCTGACACAATGTTTCCTGATAAAGGACGGGCGCTAGGTGGGCGGAAAAAAACTCATTCTGAAAACGACGTATCGTTCAGGAGCGTCTGGGTCAGCGCGTTATCAATGATGCGATCACACCGCGGCGTTCTCGTCTCCGGGCGCGCGTTTCCGCAGGAGGGGGGGATTTTGAACACACACTTTATAGTGATCTTAGTGTCTCAGATCAGATTAGAGTTTAACACATTTACCAGCTAAGGAGGAAAAGCTCCTATTTCTCGTCCAATGAACACGTACCTCCCGCAGTGTATCTGCTACCTGTTGTTGACCAAATATAGTGACATCAATTTAGTTATCAGTTGATTGTCTTGAGTCTTGTCTTGTTGATTTAGTGCTTATATAGTGTTAATCTACATAACACACCTACAATTGGGCACATTTTCATGGGGATTGAGCGATAAATACATAAAATATGATGAAAAGCTGAAGGGGTCCCTTTCCTCCTGAACACGATATATATTCACATTCACCCCGTGTCTCCCCACTGCTGGATGAAGCCTCCCCAATGATCTCCCAGGTCCTGCGGTTACAGCCTCTCTTCTCCACGTCGCTTCCACACATTCCCTCGTCCCATCCTCCCATCTTACTTTTGGTTGTCTTGCTCTTTTCATCTCTCTTGGAATCCAGTTGAGTTCCATCTTTGTCCAACGATGGTCGTTCCTTCTTGCGATATGTCCGGCCCGCCTCCATTTTCCTTTCTTCCCCCCGTGTGATGATGTCACAGACTTTTGTTTGGTTTCGACCCCATTCATTCTTTTTCCCGTCTCTTCGGGTAATACCCAGCATGCATCTCTCCATACGTCCTTGAGTTGTCTGAAGATTCTGAATTGTGCGTGTCTACAATATATGAATGATTTTGATATATTTATCTGTCTCAATTGTTCATCTATTGTAGATATCGGTGATCAAATCAATTATCTAGGATTCATAATTCGAATATAATACATTTTTAATACAGCTAAATATCGCATGAGTATAATAATGAAAATGGCGATTTTGCATTTATATCCGGGATAAATTATTCCCACCTGAGGTTCCAATAACGCTCTTCCCGTTGTGCTAGGTACCATGAGTGGCCGCTCAACCTCACTGAGTGGGGGACTTCAGCGAGGCTGTCGATTTTATATACTCGGGACCTGATGACGTGTCGATGGGACGAATCGATTCCAAGAATCCTTTACATTGCTCCGTGTCCCTGGGGCCACGGGATCTTGCGAAATCCTGCCTCATCACAGATAATCTACATAAGGGGATCATGGTTTCCAAAGAGAAGGAGGGCAGGCTTTGGGTAGAGAAGTACTTGCTGGTTCATGCTGTCCTGACCACTCAAGGGGACAATTTCTTCCACAGTATACCAATGGCAGTGACGTGTGTTAAAGGGTCTCGTCTGGGTAACTGCTAACTTTTTAACCCCTGGTGCACCAGATGGATTAAAATACATAATATCTTCATGACATTATCATTGCACCAATAAGTGTTTTATTTATTAAAGTATTAAACCCCAAACCTTGGGAGGGGTCTGATTTTCACTCCGGCTGCTCCCTTCTGTGTGATGAGGTCACTGTGGATAGAATCAGGTGAAGCTTTTAATGCCAGTCTGGTGATGTCACCGCCCTCACTTGGGAGAGAGCAGCCACTAATTAGCGAAGGAGACAAGCGGAGGATTCTGGGAGAGGAAATGGCAGCCGCAGGTTCTCCCTGATACAGCGGCAAGGGAAAGGGTTAATATTTTGGAAGCTATGAATAAATAAGTACTTTATGTGCAAAACGAAAATCCAGTTGGGGGGGGTGGGGGTCTTCATTTGGGAGGTGTGACCACACAATCCAGGGGTTACACGGCAGAATGAAATCATGTATGGTTTTGATTATTGCAATGACTTTCTTTTTATCAAGAAGATAAATGGGTGTTTAATAATAATTTAAAAAAATACTTCCGTAATTATAAATATCCCTCCTGTATTATATATGTATATTTGTCAACGTTCCTTTCTTTATGCATGATAATGTCTGCACAGTTTGCGTTTGCACAACACGTGTTCTGTTGTGTAAACCGGGGGTGTGCGAAATGGTGGGTGTGAGATTTTCGGGGGGGGGGGGCCCGGTTACAGGTCATGCGCTCTCCCGCAAGGCATTTCAATTGTATGCCGGGGGACCGGGCCACGCCTATGTAACTAACTGACTTTGGCTTCCAGGGACACATCATCATGGTAACCTGGCGTCAAATGACGTCACGGTGTCATTTGCCGTCGGAGGAGAGCAGACGGGGGCGCAGGGGGAAAAGTTTGCACACCCCTGGTGTAAACGAAACAGACGCACACAGCCCCTGTAAGCAGGGCCAGACTGAGACATTGCGCCCCGCGCAGACTACAAATGTCACCCCCTGCTCGCGTCCGCAGGTCACCGCGCCGTCTTCTTGAAGTTTCCTCACTGCTCAGATATCCACAGGGCTAACCCAGCCACGCCATTATTGAGCACGCGCATACACCTTTACGTAGTTACATATAGATATATATTAGATGAGGTTGAAAAAAGACGTGCATCCATCAGGTTCAACCTATGCTACATTTAAACGACAGATACTTTATCCTATATCCGTACTTACAGTATATTGATCCAGAGGAAGCAAACACACAACCCCAGTGACACATTATCTAATGATATCTCATAAAGGGGGAAATAAATTCCTTCCTGACTCCAAATATTAGCAATCGGATTACTCCCTGGATCAACATCCTTCCCATGTATACTTATTTGGTATATCCCTGTATACCTTTCCTTTCTAAAAATATGTCCAACCTTTTTTTGAACAGATCTATTGTATCTGCCATCACAGTCTCCATGGGTAATGAATCCCACACTGTAACTGCCCTTACTGTAAAGAACCCTTTCCTTTGTTGCTGGTGAAATCTCCTTTCCTCCAACCTTAAGGGATGGGCCCGAGTCCTTTGTACTGCCCTTGGGATGAATAGTTCTTCTGAAGGCTCCTTGTATTGTCCCCGAATATATTTGTATATAGTTATCATATCTCCTCTTAGACGCCTCTTTTCTAATGTAAATAAATATCATTTAGCTAGCCTCTCTTCATAAATCAGACTGTCCTTCCCCTTTATTAATTTGGTGGCTCTTCCCTGCACTCTCTTGTTCCTTAATGTCTTTTCTTAGGAGTGGTGCCCAAAATTGTACTCCATACATACAGGGCACATTTTTTTTTCCATTTCCTGCGGACATTTTTAAATGTGTGCTGGCGGCCAAACTGAGTGTCCTGCTGGGTGCGCGCTCACAACCGGCAGCGGGGGGTCCCCTTTTCCGTTGGCGCCCGTCGTAAACCGGCACTGCCTGTAAACTCAGAACCCAAATCCACCACACCATATATATTTGTATCAAAGAGGGAGTGTTAGTGTTACTAGGACTGTGACCGGATGTAAAGAACAAAAGAGAAATGGCCTCAGAGCCGCATCCAACATGACATTACATAGTGATATACTTACCGGTCTGTCTCCTCGTAAGCAAGGGTCATTTAGTTCAATTCTTGGCTGTCCTGACATGGCTGTATCTGCGTCCTGACACGGCTGTATCTGCGCGTCCTGACACGTCATTGGAAGCATGTCAGACTCAATGGGAGGCAGTCTCATTCATTGGAAGCATGTCAGACTCAATGGGAGGCAGTCTCGCTCATTGGATGGATGTCAGACTCAATGGGAGGAAGCTCACTAACTAGAAGGCAGTCAGACTTAATGAAGGCAGTCTCACTGTCAGGAGCCAGGTGCCACGCACCTTCACACGCAGGCGCACTACTCCCCTACCTGCCCTGATGGCCGCTGATGGAGCCCAGCACTCGCGCGCTCCCACGCGCACTCCAAGCTTCTTCCGCGCATGTGCGTGGCTCCTCCTCGCGCCGGGCGGCATCCTCACGCGGGCGCATGTGGGCTGGGGTCACAGCGGGAGTTCCCGCCTCCGGATCACGTCGCACACTCCCTGTGCGCGGCGCACGCGCCACGCACCCAATCTCCGTGGCAACAGGCACTGATTGCCTGAGCACTCTCACCTGGCTTCCTTACCATAGCCTATCACAGGCTCCGCACGAACACGCCTCGGTTCCGCCTCTTGCTCCCATTGGGCTGCCTTACCTATTTAGGCTCAGCAGTGCCACTGGCACATCGGCTGAGCATAAGCTTCCCGTTCCTGTGCTTACCTCTCCTGTCTCCTAGATATCCTGCCTTGTCTTGTTTGATCTCCCGTGTACCGACCTTGGCTTGCCTTTGGACCACCGCCTCTCTGGAACCCCGACCTTGGCTATCCTCGACCCTCCGCAAACTCTCCAACCTGAACTCGGCTCTCGGACCTCGACTATTCTACCTTCTCCAGCACCGACCCCAGCGACTGGTACCTCCAACGTTCCGTACTTCTATTACCCCCAACTCGGCAAGTATTCGCTACTCCTCTACCCTCCCTGCTCCTGACCCGGCGCGAGCAACTACGGAACACACCAGATCAGATCCCCGTGCCTGTCGGTGGTGTTTACTCTATTCCCACCTCAGTACCGAGGGTCTCGTCTAGTTTGTGGTGGGCACGGCGTGACACTCACTCATTGTTGGAAGGCAGTCTCACTCAATGGAAGGCCGTCTCACACAATAGGAGGCAGTCAGACTTAATGGTGTCTGATGCCCCCTCTCACCTTATCCCTTTCCCCGCACACTCGATATTCACCAAGCAGCTTCTCTCCCCACCTTTGAGTCTAACATTAAAACTCACCCCTTAAATGAAGCATTTCCATAGACTGGACTCAAGAACCCTCCTAACCCCCTCCCCCCCCATCACCCCCCTCGCCACACACAGAGATACTTACCCACTATCAAGGCCAGGCATGGCCCCAGTGCACTTCCTCCCCTTCTGTCTCAGTATGTGCCAACATCTCACTCGCATTCAGCAGAAAGGCTCACTCCAACTCAACAAACGGGCTCCCGTGCACACTGCCGCCACATCCCCCCACTCACAAATGAGTGCCCCACCTCCCCATTAAACAACCTGTGGGCCCCTCTAAACACACCTCCGCCAGCCCCTAGCTCAACACCCCCTCCAATAACCTGCTGCCTCCCCCCTAAACATCTCCGCTAGCCCCAGCTCAACACCCCTCAATAACCTGCGTCTCCCCCTAACCATCCCTCCGCCAGCCCCCAGTCAACACCCCCTCCAAGAAACTGCTGCCTCCCCCCCTAAACATCCTCCGCCCAGCCCCCCACGTCTCAACACCCCCTCCATAACCTGATGCCTCCTCCCACAAACACCCTCGCCAGAACAGCTCACACTACCCGCTACAATAACCTGATGCCCCCCCCCAAACCACAACCCTCCCGCAGCCCCAGCTCAACACCCCTCCAATAACCTGCTGCCTCCCCCCTAAACAACCCTCCGCCAGCCCCCAGCTCAACACCCCCTCCAATAACCTGCTGCCTCCCCCCTAAACATCCCTCCGCCAGCCCCCAGCTCAATAACCCCCTCCCAATAAACTGCTGCCTCCCCCCCTAAACATCCCTCCGCCAGCCCCCAGCTCAACACCCCCTCCACATAACCTTGGCCTCCCACCCTAAACATCCCTCCGCCAGCCCCCCAGCTCAACAACCCCTCCAACAACCCCACCACTCTGTCCCTACTACACAACCCTCCCGGCCAGCCCCCCAGTACAAACGAATCCCCCCCAACAACCCGTCACCTCTATCAACAACTCTCCACCACAAAGTTCGGAAGTGAAATCAAGCCATACGTCTTCAACCCAAACTGTTACGGCAAACCAGAAAGAAGCTCTGCGGTATCCTGCTTGCCGCCGCTAGGGTTGCCAGGTGTGGGTAGTGATCGGGTCTGGTCCTATTTATGTGGACATTCTGTCGTATAAAAAAATGAGAGTAATACTGGACATATATATGTATACCCGGTATGTTATTACCTCTCAGGCGTGTGTATGTGTGTATACCGGTCATTACCACTCTGGGCGTGTATTGATATACCGGTTAACACTCTCTGGTGCGTCGTATGTGTATTACCGGTATTACCTCTCTGGGGTCGTTGCGGGTGCTATACCGGTATACTACCTCTATTGGGCGATGTTGTATTATGGTTCTTACCTCTCTGGGACGTGTAGTGTGTTATATACCGGTGATTACCCTCTCTGGGCGTGTATGTGTCTACCGCGTTAGTACCTCTCTGGCGCGTGTATGTGTATACCGTATTACCTCTTGCGGGCGTGTTGGTCTACCGGTATTACCTCTCTGGGCGTCGCGTGTGTATACCGGTATTACCTCTGGCTATTGGTATACCGGATCGCTCTCTCTAGTATGTGATACACGGTATTACCTCTTGGCGCGTGTACAGTGCTTATACCCGGTATCAGTAACTGTCGGGCACGTGCGTTGTGTGTATACCGGTATTACCTCTTGGGCGTGCTATGGTGTATACTGTATTACCTCTCTGGCTGTGTCTATGTGTATGACCGGTATTACCTCTTAGGGAGTGTATGTGTAAGTACCGGTATTTACCTTCTGTGGCGTGTATGTGATTCATACCGGCTATTACCTCTCTGGGCGTGTATGTGTAACCGGTATTACATCTCAGGACGTGTATGTGTAACCGGTATTAACCTCTCTGCGCCGTGATGTGTGATACCGGTATACCTGTCATGCGGGGTGTATGTTGTTAAACTATACCGTATTTACTAGTTATCTGCTGGTCGTGGATTGTGATCTATACCACGGTAATTCACCTCTCGGGCGACGTGTATGTGTATTACGGTTTATTTATCCTATCCTGGGCCATGTATGTGCCGATACCAGGATACCTCTCGTGGCGTGTATGTGTATATACGGAATGACATCTCTGGCGTGTATATGTGCTTTAATACCGGTATTACCTCTTCTGGGCGTCTGTAGTGCTATATTACGTATTACCTCTCCTGGGCGGTATGTGTATCATCCCCGGTTGACTTAACTCTCTGGGTCGTGTATGTGCTATACCGGTCTATTTACCCTTATTGGGCGTGTACTTGGTTTGTTATACCCGACGTATTTTACCTCTCAAGGCCGCGTTGCTATGTGACTATACCCCGCGTATTACCTCTGACCTGGGCGTTGTATGTGTTTTATACCCCCGGGATTACCTCTCTTGGCGTATTACGTGCACTTACCGGTATTACCTCCTGCCGGCTCTGTATGCTGTTATACCGAGTATGACCTCTCGGGGGCGTGTATGTTATAACCGGTAGTTCATCTATGCGGCTCATGTATGTGTTATACCGGTTATACCATTCTTCTCGGGAGGTGTATGTGTTATACCGGTATTAACTTCTCTGTGGAGTGTATGGCCTAAACGGCGTATTATCCTCTCTGTGGCGGTATGGGATAACCCGGTATTCCCTCTCTGGGTCGTTATGTATGGTGTTACAGTACGACGTATTACCTCTCCTGCGATATGTGTATACCGTATTTACCTCTCGGGCGTTATGTGTTATACGGTATTACCTCTCTGGGCATTGTATGTGTTTATAACCGGTAGACCCTTGGGCGTGCTATGGTCTTATGACGGTTTTATTACCTCTCTAGCGCGCTGGTGATCATTTGTGTATAACGGTATTACCTCTCTTGGGCATGTCATGGAGTGTATACCGGTTATTACCTTCGGGGTCGTCGTTTATGTGTTACTTATTACCGGTATCTTACCTACTCTGTGGTCATGTAGGCGTGCGTCTCTATACAGGTAACACTGAACCGAACAGGGGATCGGCGGCATGTGTGCTGTTATCTATACGGTTATTACCTCTAACTGTGTGCATGTAGTGCTTCTCATCTCCGGTAACTTACACTCCTGGACGACTGTAGGCTGCCTCCCTCCATACGGATTACCTCTCGGCAGCGTACTGCGGTACAACCACCACCTTCCCCGGTCATTACCTCTAATGGGCGCTTGTATCGGAGTATAACCGTGTATTAACTCCCATCTGTGCGTGTATGACGTATACCGCGTAAATTACCTCTCTGGGCGTGTATGAGCTCGGGCCATTTTTTATGTCTTGTTATAAACGTCGTATACCTCTCTGGTTGCGTGTATGGGTTAAAGAGATAAGGGAATAGTTTTATGACCCGCTGCTAATACCTCTCCCTATACACCCTAACATCCCGCTGCTAATATCCCTCCCTATATACCCTAACATCCCGCTGCTAATACCTCTCCCTATACACCCTAACATCCAGCTGCTAATACCTCTCCCTATACACCCTAACATCCCGCTGCTAATACCTCTCCCTATACACCCTAACATCCCGCTGCTAATACCTCTCCCTATACTCCCTAACACCCTGCTGGCTTTCCCCATATGATGTTAGATTTATGATATAGATCTTACATAATCCCACAAAACACGTACACATTGTTGGCTGCAGGAGGAGAAGGGGTTAGTTTGTGAGGTGTGCTGTATGTCCTAAACCTAACTGATTCCACATGTCTTTGCAGAACAAAGTGACAGGAACTTTATCTGCCCCAAGCTCAATAAGAATGATATCACTGGGCGTAGCATATTACAGATTCTGGCTGACCCCTTCTCAAGCTCTACAGACCTCTCCTCAGTGCGCAAAGGTTTAGGGCTGAACACAAAACATTGGGGCTGAAAGTGGGATCCTTTATGCAGTGTGTCTCAGTACTTATGTCTCTGAACTATATCTCCTGTCATCTCTTACCTCTCAATGTCTCAGACTATATTCTCTCTTCTCTCTCTCTCCTCTCTCTCCTCCCTCTCCTCCCTCCTCTCTCCCCCCTCCCTCCTTGAGTGTGAATTGGGGGAACCTGGTTCAATTCCTGGTGTCACCTACTTGTGACCTTGAGCAAATCACTTTATTTCCCTGTACCTCAGACACCAAAAACATAGATTGGAAACTCATCTGGGCCGGGACTGTGTCTGTAACGTTCCTATGTGCTGCGTACCGTGCGTTATACTGTAATTATGACGCGATTTGAGTCCCATTGGGAGAATAGCACTATGTGAAATAAAAGCGGTATTACATTCTGTATATGTCATTTTCTTTAGCAAGGGATATGGAGATTAGCTATATAATGCAATAGGAGTTAATAGGTAGAAGTCATATGGAGCAGTTGGAGGAAGAGGTACAGGCAAGGATTAAAGGGATCAGTTATATAGATAAGAGACGTTAGAGAAGTAAATATATTATTCTAGGATGTATCCGT
>WSYH01016247.1:0-13323 GCA_036426205.1 Ascaphus truei
CATCCGTAAGAGGCGGCATGTCCTCCCACATCTCCATGAGTAGGGGCACTCAGGAGGAGGTGCTCCATCGTCTCCAGATCCCAGCACAGGAACTCGGGGGGTTCCTGTCCGCTATGGTTTTATATGTTAAATTGCTCTTATAGAAAGCCGCCAGGAAAGTCCCGAGGGATCCTGAACCCAAGAAGGATCCTCGGGTCGAATGATTCTGTAAGTTCTTCTTTCTGGTCTCTTATCAGGGACGATCATGAGCTCCATTCTGTCTGTGTTCACTGTGTCACCCTTGGGGGTGGGGGGAGGGGAAAGCACTCATAGCTCACTCTGTCTGTGTCACCCTGCGGGGGAGGGGGAGGGGACAGAACTCCATAGGGATCCCTTCTGTCTGGGTCACATGTGGGGGGAGGGACAGACTCATAGTCCCTTCTGTCTGTGTCACCCGTGGGGGGAGGGACAGACTAATAGCTCCCTATGTCTGTGTCACCTGCGGGGGGGGGACAAGCTCAAGCTCATTATGTCTGTGTCACTGTGTCACCTGCGGGGAAGGGACAGAATATAGACTCCCTTGCTGTCGTGTGTCACTGTGTCACCTGCGGAGGGGGGGGGAGGGACAGCCTCATAGCTCCATTCTGTCTGTGCCACTGTGTCATCCTGCGGGGGGGGGGTGGTGAGGGACAGATCATTGCTCCCCATTCTGTCTGTGTCACTGTGTCACCCTGCGGGGGAAGGGACAGAGTCATAGCTCCCATTATGTCTGTGTCACCCCGTGGGGGGGGGACAGATCATAGCTCACTCTCTGTTGTGTAAACTGCGGGGGGGGGACAGACTTCATAGCTACCTTCTGTCTGTATCACCTGCGGGGGGGGGGGGGAAGGGGGACAGATATAGGCTCCATTCTGTTTGTGTCACTGGTGCACTGTGGGGGGGGGGGGAGGGACGATTCCTAGTCCCTTTCGTCTGGTCAACCCTGCGGGGGGAGGGACAGACTCATAGCCCCTTTTATGTCTGGTCACTGTGTCACCCTGTGGGGGGCGAACGCTCTGTGTCACGGTCTGTCAACCGCGTGGGGGGGGGGGGGGGGGACGGGGGGGGATCTGTTGTGTCACTGTGTCACCCTGTGTGGGGGGGGAGGGGACAGATTCATAGCTCCTTTCTGTCTGGGTCACCTGGGGGGGCGGGACAGAATCATAGCTCCCTTGTTGTGTCACTGTGTCACCTGTGGGGGGAGGGGGGGGGGGGAGGGACAGCTCATAGCTACCTTCTGTCGTGTCACCCTGGGGGGGGAGGGACAGACTCTAGCTCCTTTGGCTGGTGTCACTGTGCACCGGTGGGAGGAGAAGAATCTCTCTGTGTCACGGTGTCACCCGCGGGGGGGGGGGGGCGGGGATATGTCTGGGTCACGGTTGTCACACCTGTGGGGGGAGGGATCTCTCTGGGTCACGGTGTACACCTGAGGGGGGGAGATCTCTCTGTCACGGTTCTCACCCTGCGGGGGGGGGGGACTGTCTGTGTTCACGGTTGTCACCCGCGGGGGGTGGGAGGTCTCTCTGTCACGGTTTTTGTCCGGCGGGGGGGAGGGACAGACTCGAATCAACTACAAGAATTTTATTTGCTTTCGTTCTATCCTCTCTGAGAATCAGACAGTAAATTCGAATTGATCAGTGCGTGCCCAGACGCACAGATACATGAGTAAGGGTATTATAACGGTCACAGGGTGGATCCACGGTGCTGGAGGGGAGGGGGGAGGGGGAAGGGGGGCTCCTGAAATACGCTATTCTTATCTGAACGTAAAACACATTACAGATGAGCTCATCAGCACAAATCTAATTATGATGTGCCAGGCATGGCTTATTGGCTTGTTCCTGACCATAAATAATGTCTGGCATAAGCTATTACCCTGGTGTAAGCCCATTATTGCCATAATAGGGAGACGCTGTCAAAAAGCACAAAAACGGAAAGGACGAAGAGAGGCGAATAAGGAATGCAATTAACGGGCAAACAGGGACACGGGGCGTCTGAATTGTTACACGGGTCTTGATTCAGTGCGTAAAGGGGAGGCCGGAGCTGCAGGAGGGAAGAAGAGGATGAGCTGCAGAGAGGGAGAGCCGTAGGGGGGAGAGGCGGAGCGCAGGTTAGGGAGAGGCCAGGGTTAAGGAGAGGCCAGAGCCGCAGAGAGGAGAGGCCGGAGCCGCAGGAGGATAGGGTGAGCGCAGGGAGCATTAGGGAGGGAGAGGCCGGAGCACAGGGAGGGAGAGGAGTAGGAGGGAAGAGCCGGAGCGAGGGAGGCAGAGGTGTAGGGAGGGAGAGGCCGGAGCCAGGGATGGGAGGGCCATAGGGAGGGAGAGGCACAGAGGAGGGAGTGAGGGCCAGCGGCAAAGAGAGGAGTGGGCTGGGGCGAGGGAGAGGCCGAGCCGCAGGAAGAGGGGGGGGGACAGGCCAGAGCCTCAGGGAGGGAGAGGCCGGAGCGAGAGAGAGGCGGAGCCGCGGGAGGACAGCCGCAGCGCAGGGAGGGAGAGGCCAGAGCCGCAGGAAGGACAGGCCGGAGTGCAGGGAGGGAGAGGCCGGAGCCCAGGGAGGAGAGGCTGGAGCAGCAGGGAAGGAGAGGCCGGAGCCGCAGAGAGAGAGTGGCTGGAGCGAGGAGAGACCGGAGCCGCAAGGAGGGACAGGCTTGAGCCGCAGGGGAGGGAAGAGCCGGAGACAAGGGAGGGAGAGGCCAAACGGAGGAGAGGCCAGCGCCGCAGAGAGAGGGAGAGGCCGGAAGCCGCAGGAGGGAGAGGCCGAGACGCAGGGAGGAGAGGGCGCGGAGACGAAGGGAGGGAGAGGCCGGAGCGCAGGGAGGAAGGCGGAGCGCAGGGAGGAAAGGCTGGAGCCGCAGGGGGCAGACAGAGGCCGGAGCCGCAGGGAGAGCAAGGCGGAGCCGCAGGGCGGGAGAGGCTGGAGCCGAGGGAGGAAAGCCGGAGCGCAGGAGGGGAGAGGCCGGAGCCTCAGGGAGGGAAGCCGGAGCGCAGGGAGGTAGAGGCCGGATAAAGCCGCCAGGGCGGGAGGCCGGGAGCCGCAGGGAGGGACAAGGCCGGAGCAGCAGGAAGGGAGAGGCAGAGGCCACAGGGAAGGAGGTGCCGAGAATCTCTTCTTCATTTCTCTGGTTTGAATCTGCTTCCCGCTGTGCTTAAAGCTGTGTGAACAGCAAGCGTTAGCTAATATCGGCTGCATGTAACAATGGATTTTCAGACAAAAGGTGACACGTGTGCTAATTTGCATGGTCATTTACCAGAATCCCTTGTTAAGTGGAAGCGCTGCATGTGGGTGTTAATGGTGAAAAGGCGGGGTTGCCGACCTGCCTAAGACAGATGATGTGCCACAAGTGATCTTTGTTATATATATAATATATTATATATTTTAGATTATATCTATATATATATATATATAATATATATAATCGCTCTCGGCTTTGGCAAGATCAAGGTGGGTCGTCATGTGAAGGATGGCCTTAGTTGCATCATTGGTGCGCTGGTCATGCTGAGGAGGGCGGAGGAGCTGTAGCCCGGGCATTTTTAATCTTCACCCCAGGCTTGGAACACTGGGAGTGAGAGTAATCACTTGCTGCCCTGTGGATGGCTGTTTGGCGCGTCGGCCTCACTTACGGCACTGATAAGCACAGATAATTTTGACACCGTCCCCTATTTTCCCCGCACTTGCCCCCTATTGCCTTCACCGCTGAGGAGAAAGCCAATATTTTGTTCACCCGCCTGCAGTTGCAAAGGGCCGGGCGTGCACTAGTGCACACTTTTTTGTGTCGTTGTCAGAGCACTTCCTGCACGGCATCACAAAGCGCACAGGAGCACTTGCAATATGAACTTTTTTTGTTTGTGGTGTAGGTTTATAGGAACCTCTTTCTTCGGAGAGCGAGGAGATAAGTGCTGGTCGGGGTCACCTCCTTCGGAAAAGACTAGGTGGGTTAGTAGGCGAAGCTGAAAACCTAAAGACTTGGACCCTCCTGCGGCGCTGCTGCACTAGGAGGGAACGAGAAGGACGTCGGGACTTCTTCGGAGGAAGACGTCATGGAACGGACTAGCCTACTCTTCGGAGAAGACTGTCACATGTGGAGCGCACTGGTCTCACTTGGACCACGAGCACGGTTTTGAGGTGGAATCACTGTTCACCCACCGGGCTACAAAAAAAAAAAAAAAAAGTGTCGGTGGGTGGTTTCTGGGGATCACCTTACCCGGGCGGTGCTTCAAAGCTGTGACCATGCAGCAAGCTTAAGCCTATAGGGAACATGTTAAAAATGGTTTTATTGCGGGCAAAAAGTGACACTGTGTGCTCATTTGCATGTCAATTTCCCAGAATCCCGTGCTGACAGTGGAGTGCTGGGTGCTGGGTGAGGATGGGGAAAAGCGGGGTGGCAGACTTGCCTAAGACATCGATGAGCATACAGTGCTATTTGCATATATATATTTCCACGCACTTTGAAGGTTATGGGGGGTAATAAAAAAAGTGACTAAAACCTCCACAGTAAAGCAAATGTTTACAGTTGCATTATATATAAATATAAGATATTATATAGATATGAGATATATATAGATATATATATATATTATATAATACACACACACATACAGCAGTGCACAGGAGCATAGAGCCACTGTGGTCATGAGGTTATTAAGATATCTATTTCTCATCCTGCAGAAGAGTCAGTCATTATTCTGACACCAGGAGTAGTATTCTGACATGCAGAATTAATCTGAATGCAAGATGATTTTTAGGACATGCAATTATATTTGACATGCAGGATTATTATTCTGACATGCAGATATTATTTTGGACATGCAGATAGTATTGACTGCAGAATTATAATCTGCCATGCGATTATAATCTGACATGACAGCTTATTAATCTGACAGTCAGTGGTAGGAGATGGCCCTTGATACATGATCGCGAAATCCGCGCATCCCAATGGAACCAGACCGATTTCAAATCGCCAATTATTTGCTTATCATATTATCAATCATCAGAATTATTATTAGCACAGATCGGCCGGAGAGCCCGTGCTCCGGTTCTGTGAGATCAGGTGTTCCATCTTGTACGCTGGACTGGTTCACGCTTGGGGTTCTGTGAGACCCACGGTGTTTCTCTCGGACCGGGACAGTCAGGGTTCGTGAGAACCGGGTTCCCTCTGGACCGGGTCCAAAGCTCGGGGTTTGATACCACAGTGTTCTTTGGACCGGGTTGGTCACGCTCAGGGATTCTGTGAGACCCAGGTGTTACCTCCTGGACCGGGTCACAGTCGGGGTTCTGTGAGACCAGGTGTTCCCTCTGGACCGGGTCAAGTCAGGGTTCTGTGAGGGACCAGTGTTCCTCTGGACCGGGTCACAGCTCGGGGCTGTGAGACCAGGGTTGTTCCCTCTGGACCGGGTCACAGTAGGGGGGGTTCTGTGAGACCCAGATGTTCCCTTGGACGGGTCCAGCTCAGGGTTCTGTGAGGACCAGGGGTTCTCCTGGACCGGGTTCACAGCTATCTGGGTTCTGTAGACCCAGGGTGTGACTCTGGACGGGTCCAGCTCCGGGTTCTGTGAGACCCAGGTGTTCACTCTGGACCGGGTCACAGGCTATGGGTTTGTGGACCAAGGTGTTCCCTCTGGCCGGAGTCACGCTCGGGTTCTGTGAGACCACGTGTTCCCGCGGCCCGGGTACAGCTCTGGGTTCTGTGAGACCCAGGTGTTCCTCTGACGGGTAACAGATCTGGGTTCTGTGAGACCCAGGGGTTCCCTCTGGACGGGGTCAACAGCTCTGGGTTGGGGCGGACCCAGGTGTTCCACCTGTAGGGGTCCAAGCTCAGGGTTCGTGGACCAGGTGTTCCCCGTGTAGGGTCACAGATCAGGTTCTGTGAGACCCAGTGTTCTATGGACGGGCACAAGCTCGGGGTCTGTGAGACCCGGTGTTCCCTATGGACGGGTCAAAGCTCTGGTTGTGAAGACCCAGGTGTTCCCCGGTACGGGTCACAGCTCAGGGTCTGTGAGGACCAAGGTGTTTCCTTCGGACGGGTCACAGCTCGGGGTTCGGGAGAACCCAGGTGTTCCATCTGGGATGGGTCACAGCTCAGGGTTCTGTGGACCCAGGTGTTCCCTCTGGACCGGGTCACAGCTCTGGGTTCTGTGGACCAGGTGTTCCCCTGTAACGGGGGTCACAGTCAGGGTTCTGTGGACCTAGGGGTGTTCCCTCTGGACCCGGGTCACAGTCGGGTTGTGCGACAAGGTGTTCTCTGGATCGGGGTACAGCTTACAGGGTCTTGTGAGACCCAGATGTTCCCTTGGGACGGGTCACAGCTCAGGTTCTGTGAGACCCAGGTGTTCCCATGTACTGGTCACAGCCTCAGGGTTCTGTGAGACAGGTGTTCCCCTGTATGGGTCACAGTCAGGTTCATGTGGACCCAGTGTTCCCTCTTGGAACGGGTCACGATCAGGGTTCGTGAGAACCAGGTGTCCTCTCTGGACGGGTCACAGCTCTGGGTTCGTGAGACCCGTGTTCCTCTGGGAAGGGTCACAGCTCGGTCTGTGAGGACCCAGGTGTTTCCTCTCGGAACCGCCGGGTCACACTCGGGTTCTGTGAGACCCAGTGTTCCTATGAACCGGGTTCACAGATCGGGTTCTGTGGCCCAGGTGTTCCTCTGTACCGGGCAAAGCTCGGGGGTTCTGTGGACCAGGTGTTCCTCTGGACCGGGTACGATCGGGTTCTGTGAGACCATTGTTCCATCTGGAACGGGGTCACAGCTCAGGGTTCTGTGAGACACAGGTGTTCCCTCATGGATAGGGTCACAGCTCGGTGTTGGTGAGACCAGGTGTTCCCTCGGATCGAGGTCACAGCTCGGGGTTCTGTCTGAGGACCAAGGGGTTCCTCTGGATCGGGAGTCAAAGCTAAGGGTCTGTGAGACACAGGGGTTCCCTTTTTCTGGATGGGTCACATCTCTGGGTTATGTGAGCCCAGGTGTTCCCCTCTGGATCGGGTCCACAGCTCTGGGTTCGTGGAGACCCAGGTGTCCCTATGGACGGGTAACAGATAACGGGTTCTGTGAGACCCAGGTGTTCCCTTTGAAGGGCACAGCTCAGGTTTGTGAGACACAGGTGTTCCATCTGGACGGTCCACACGCTCGGGTTTGTGAGACCAGGAGTTCATCTGTTAAGGGGTCACCGCTATGGCTGTAGAGACCCAGGTGTTCCCATGTACTGGCGCACAGCTCTGGCTTCTGTGAGACCAGGTGTTCCCCCTGTAATGCGGTCACAGCTCTGGGTTATGTGAGACCAGGTGTTCCCATCTGGACGTGTCACAGCTAAGGGTTCTGGATGGAGACCCAAGGTGTTCCCTCTGGAGACGCGGTCACAGCTCTGGGTTCTGTGAGACCCAGGGTTTCCCTCTGGCCCGGGGTCCAACAGTCGGGGTCTGTGAGACCCAGGTTGTTCCCCGGTACTGGGTCACAGGCTCGGGGTTGTGAGAACCAGGTGTTCCCCTGTACCGGGTACACAGCTCTGGGTATGGGAGACCAGGTGTTCCTCTGGGACAGGGTCACAGCTCAGGTTCCTGTGAGACCCAGGTGTCCCTGCTGGACGCGGTCCAGCTCTGGGTCGGAGACCCAGGTGTTCCCCGTTTACGGGTCAACAGCTCCAGGGTTCTGTGAGACCCAGGTGTTCCCTCTGGGAGGTCACGACTAGGGGTTCTGTGAGGACACAGGTGTTCCCCTCTGGACCGGGTCACCAGCTTTGGTCTGTGAGGACCCAGGTGTTCCGTCCTGTTACGGGGTCACACGCTCGGGTTCTGTGAGACCCAGTGTTCCTCGGACCGGGTCACAGCTCAGGTTTCTTTGTTTTTTTTGTTTTTGAGACCCAGGTTTCACTCTGGTCGGGCACAGCTCTGGTTCGTGAGACCCAGGGTTCCCCTGTACGGGTAACCGTCAAGGTTTGTGAGACCAGGTGTTCTCTCTGGGACCGGGTCCACCGCTCAGGGTTCTGTGAGACCCAGGGTTCCATATGGGACGGGTCACAGCTCAGGTCTGTGGACCCAGGTGTTCTCTCTGGACAGGGGGCACAGCTAAGGGTTCTGTGAGACCCAGGTGGCCCTCTGGACGGGTCACGCTCAGGTTCTGTGAGACCCAGGTGTTCCTCTGTACGGGTCACAGCTCTGGGTTCTGTGAGACCCAGTGTTCCCTCTGACCGGGGTCAAAGCTTGGGTTCTGGAGACCAAGTGTTCCCTCTGCCCGGGTAACAGTCGGGTTCTGTGAGGACCCAGGATGTTCCACCCTGTACTGGGTCACAGTTCGGGGTATCTGTGAGACCCAGGTGTTCCCTCTGGACCCGGTCACAGCTCGGGTTTGTGAGACCCAAGGTGTCCCTCTGGACAGGGTCACAGATTCCGGTTCGGTGAGACCAAGGTTCCCTCTGGAGGGTCACGCTTGGGTTCTGTGAGACCCAGGTGTTCCCCCGGGTTACTGGGTCCAGCTTAGGTTCTGTGAGACCAGGTGTTCCATCTGGGACCGGGTCCAAAGGGGGCTCAGTTGTTGAGACCAGGTGTTCCTCTGGACCGGGTCAAGCTCAGGTTCTGTGAGACCCAGGTGTCTATCTGCGACGGGTCACAGCCAGGGTCTGTGAGACCCGGTGTTCCTCTGGACCGAGTCACGCTCAGCTATTCTGTGGAGACCCAGGGTCCCTCTGTTACCGGGTCACAGCTCTGGGTTTGTGAGACCAACGTGTTCCTCTGGACCGGGTACAGCTTTGCGGTTCTGTGAGACCCAGGTGTTCCCTCTGGATCGGGTAACAGCTCTGGTTCTGTGCGACCATGTGTTCACGTACGGGTCACAGCCTCTGGGTTCTGGGGAGACCAGGTGTTCCATCTGGACGTCACGGCTCAAGGTCTGTGAGACCCAGTGTTCCCTCTGCGACGGGGGTCACAGCTCCGGGGTTCGTGAGACCAGGGTGTTCCCTCTGGAACCGTTGTCACAGCTCAGGTTATGTGAGACCCAGGTTGGCCCTCTGGGACCGGGCACAGCTTGGGTTCTGGGAGACCAAGGTGTTCCTCGGACCGGGTCACAGTTCAGGGTTCTGTGAGACCCAGGTGTTCCCTCTGGACCGTGTCCAGCTTGGGTTTGGAGACCAGGTGATTCCCTTGGACCGGGTCACAAGCTCAGGGTTCTGTTGTGAGACCCAGGGGTTCCACTGTACGAGGTCACGCTGGGTTCTGGAGACCCGGTGTTCCCTACTGGACCGGGTCACGCTCAGGGTTCTGTGGACCCAGGTGTTCCCCTTTATCCGCGGTCACAGCTTGGGTTCTGGGGACCCAGGTGTTTCTATGGACCGGGTCACGCTCAGGTTCTGTGAGACCCAGGTGTTCTCTGGACAGGGTCACAAGTCGGGTTCTGTGAGACCCAGGTGTTCCCTCGGACGACATCGGGTCACAGCTCTGGTTTGTGAGAACCCAGGGTTCCCTCTGGCTCGGGTCACAGCTCAGGGTGTCTGTGAGAACCCATGTGTCCCTCTGGATCGGGTAACAGCTCGGGGTTCTGTGAGCGAAGTGTTCATCTGGATCGGGTCACAAGCTAAGGTCTGTCGAGGACACAGTGTTCCATCTGGTCGGGTCACAGCTCAGGGTTCTGTGAGACCCAGGTGTTCCCTTCTGGATCGGGTTAACGCTATGGGTTCTGTGAGACACAGTGTTCCATTGTCCGGGGATCACGTTCAGGGTTCTGTAGAGACCAGGTGTTCACTGTACCGGGTTACGGGCTCAGGTTCTGTGAGGACCCAGGTGTTCTCTCGCGACCGGGTCACAGCTCAGGGTTCTGAGACCAGGTGTTCCCTAGTGGCCGGTCAAAGATCAGGGTTCCGTGAGATTCCAGGTGTTCCTTGTACCGGGTCACAGCTTCGGGTTCTGTGAGACCCAAGGTTCCCTTGGACCGGGTCACAGCTTGAGGTTCTGTGAGACCCGAGTGTTCACTATGGACCGGGTCACAGCTCGGGGTTCTTTGAGACCCAGATGTTCCCTTTGAACAGCCCCCCCCACCCCCCCCCCCCCCCCAGGGTCAAGCTCAGGGGTTCTGGAGACCAGGTGTTCCCTCGACCGGGTTCAAAGCAGGGGTTCTGTGAGACCAGGTGTTCCCTCTGGACCGATGTCACAGATCGGGGAGGTTAGTGAGACCAGGTGCTCTGGAACCGGGTCACAGCTCAGGGTTCTGTGAGACCCAGGTGTTCCCTCTGGACCGGGTCACAGCTCGGGGTTCTGTGAGACTCACTGGACAGATGGCGATCTCAGAATTGGTTTTATCTCCTCCTGTTTGGGGATCCTTCCTAACTAGACACCGATTAGGGGATTTGCTGCTTATCCCAGCATGGCTTCACTAAGAAGAATTATACGGTAATCTGTTTAATTAGAGACATTCGAGCTTGTATAACAAACAGTCACAAGGAAACGGGTAGATCTATCGGGGAACGCGGTAATCTGCTTTCTCTGGGATTCCTTTTCTGTGCCAGTTTGCAACAGGGAGAGAAAACGAATTGTGCAAATAAAAGATTACACAAGTGTGAATCTGTGATCAATGTGTGTGTCAAACGGACTTCTCCGGGTGTTCTTGGTACATTATACAGGCGTCTGAGGGACAGCGAGAGGGATGTCATTTTTATCCTATACAAGTAACAGAAATAGGGGAACGTGCCGAGGTTCTCGGACGCAGAAATTATTTATAGGACGAGCAAATGAAACGCGCGTTTATTCGCCTAATGTGTCTTATAAATAGGGTGGCCATATCTGCCCCGGCAAAAAACTATTTCACGCATGCGCAGTCAGCGCTCGCCAACGGGATAGAAAACCGGGACAGCACCCCAAAAAGTTGGGACAGAAACCTAAAAACCAGGGCGTATGGTCACCCTACTTATTAAACAGACGGTGACATTTACACATTTATTACGGAGACAAAGGGAGTTCTATATATCTCTGAAACGGATTTCTAATAAACCTTCAACGTCCCCTCCTCTAAAACCATGTGAGCCATTTGTCAAAGATTTCATGGGATACAGAGTAAAGGTGAGCCTTCTGACGTCACACGCTCTCCGATCACACAACTTAATTGGTGCCATTATCAGTAACGCGCGGCCTCATTTGCATAACAGTCGGGCTGCTTGACGCTGTAACGGTGAATGCTTGTGATTTCCCCTGTTATCTCGGTTGGAATTGAATAGAAATCCTATTTTAGGTTTAATCTGACTTCTCCTGGAGGCGCTGACCCCTGACCCGTCTCCGTGGAATCTTGCGATGTCAATGTGAAAATAATATATGTGGAACCCCTAAATATGTCCGCAATATGTCCGCAATATGTCCGCCTCTGTGTATTTCTCTGTGCACGCTCGCTCTGTCTGTATAAGGCTGGGATTCTGGATTTCATCTCATTACATCTGTGTGTGTGTATATATATATATATTATACTATAATTATTATATATATATATATATATTATACATATAATACACACACACATCCAGATGCACGGCAGTTATTAACAAATCACGGAGAGCCGTTTTGTTGTGGTGCGCTGCTGTCTTCCACGCGGCCAATCGCCCCAGGCACACGTGTTTATCGCGGTTGCTTTGTTTGAATTTCATGGATTGTGTGCAATTAAATGCAATGAATTGAATGAATTATAATGAGTACAGTACTGTGCTATCTGTACATTGTTTAGTGTTTCTATTCCTATAAGGGAGCAGAGATTTAGTATCTGACTGTCACTGACACAGCACACACGTGTGCAACAGAGCGGTTTTATGGGGTAATAGGAGGAGTTATAGGGAGGGGGTATATGGGGTAATAGGAGGAGTTATAGGGAGGGGGTATATGGGGTAATAGGAGGAGTTATAGGGAGGGTTATATGGTGTAATAGGAGGAATTATAGGGAGGTTATATGGGGTAATGGGAGGAGTTATAGGGAGGTTATATGGGGTAATAGGAGGGACTCTTTTTTACTGGAAAAAAAAATCCCAACATTAAATTTCATAGAAAAACATTTCAAACAAAAGCTGCACATTATGTACGAACTTATACTATATAAATATTAACTCAGCATTTGTTCCCACCTCTCTCCTTTTAACAGCACCGTCACATTTCCTTTATACACATTTTTTATTGAAACTAAATAAAAGCCTTAACTACCACATTAATAGCTGCTACCTTTTAAGGATTAATTTATAAACGAACATTTTTTAGCCACCGTATTACTTTTTCTTTTTCCCCACATTATCCCCCAATGACCCAAACCTCTTAGTGGCCACCGAAGGTGGGATCATGTCCGAGTCTGTTACAGTGGAAATATCCATATTATGCTCCTCTTCAGATAAGGAAAGTTCCTCTATGTCATCGGGGTCTTCCACTCTTGAACCCCAATCCTCCCTAAGAGCAGAAAAACGGTTCTTTACAGGCACCTGAGGAGCCTTACCAGCAGGACCTGTAGGAAGTCGAAGAGTCCCTCCAAGCCTTTTTACTGTAACCTTCTTCCTTCTTTTAGGCTGTATCCAATTCTGCGTTCTGTTTTTATCTTTACCACCCGTCAGGATTACACTCTTGGCAAGTTCCTCCATTGTATCCTCAGACTGTTTTCCTTCTGGAAGTGAGTTTGAGGAGGTTCCCTCTAAGGGATCTTCTAATATTCCTTGGCCCATGTCAACACGATCTGTAAATTCTTCTTCCAGTGAGTTTGACAAGGTTCCCTCTAAGGGATCTTCTAATATTCATTGGGCCATGTCTACACAGTCTGTAAATTCTTCTTCTGACATTAGATCTGGGCAAACTCCTTTCCCAGGCTGACAAATTCTGTCAGGAGATCAACATAGGATGGGCTGGACGAAGAGACTAATATACACATCTCATCCCTATATATCTCTCCGTCTCTCCAATTTAACCCACACTGGACTTTACCTGTATATCATAATACCTCTTACCTGCAAATTACAGCTGTTGCTGAGACTACAATTTGACTTTATGACTTTATGAATATTTATGGAACTTATTATGGTTCAAGGTGAATCTTAGAGCTTAGTAATGGCCCATCTGTTACACATGACAAATTTTGTCAGCAACTTTCAAGGCATGATCAAAAAGTGCTTAATTTTCTTCAAAATCCACTTCCGGTTCCCATATTCCTGCAATATTGTGCCATGCTTTTGCACAACTCCGATAGGAATGTCCAAATTGACCACATAGATTACATTTAATCTTTGTACAACTTGTCCTCTCGTGGCCCACGGACTGGCACAAGTTGCATTTTAGAACATCACAGGAAATGCTTAAGTGCCTGGCTGAACCACA
>WSYH01016248.1:0-13323 GCA_036426205.1 Ascaphus truei
TAAGAGAATCTAGCTAGGTGCTGGTTAGAGAATCTAGCTATGTGCTGCTAAGAGAATCTAGCTAGGTGCTGGTTAGAGAATCTAGCTATGTGCTGCTAAGAGAATCTAGCTAGGTGCTGGTTAGAGAATCTAGCTAGGTGCGTGAGCTATGTGCTTGGTGAAAGGAAATACACTACTACTTCAAAGAGTGACTCAGTTAGTACAAGGCACTGACTTTGAAGCAAGGAATCCAGGTTCAACTCCCGGTGTCAGCTCTCTTGGGCAAGTCACCTCATCTCCCTGTGCCTCTGACATCCGAATTATATTGCCAGCTCTGTGGGCAGGAACTAATTGTGCCAGCAAAATTCTATGCGAAGCGCTGTGTGCACTGTCAGCGTTGTATAAGAAGAAACATTATTCCATTGGGCATTAAATGTACGAAACTCGGATGCATACTCCAAAGGATGAAATAATCTTAAATTCGCGTGATCACTGCATGAATCCCAAACTCTCCGACAAAAGCGAGACCCGCAGAATATTCTTGTGTTTCTGGTTTTTCTGTATTTTTTCAAAATAAATCTCAGAGACTTGGCCTCTTCAGTGGAATGGAGTTAAAATATGTTTTTTTCCTCATACTTTTTGTTTGCTTTCAGGTCAGGACAGCTGAACGTCGCCCTCATACTTCTGGAAAATGGCGCTGACGTCAACGCGCAGAACCGTCTGGGAGCCAGTGTGCTCACAGTGGCCGCTAGAGGCGGCCACGTCAGCGTTGTCAAGCTGCTTCTCGAGAGCTGCGCCTTCGTGGACAATTACGACCACTTCGACGTCAACGTGGTAAGCAGCAAGGGTCACAGGGAGGATATGCCGGTCATAACGGCCTTGATGACAGCGGCGCAGCACGCTCACGAAGCCGTGGTGCGCCTCTTACTGGATTGGGGAGCCGACGTAAACTACCGCGTGAAGACGACAGGCTGGAACCCCTTGATGCTGGCCGCTCTCCATGGGCGCGTGAGTGTGGCACAGCAGCTCGTGGACAGGGGGGCTGACCCCGACCAAGTCAACTCTTTGGAGAAGACTTCTTTTGAAATTGCCCTCAGCTTCAAGCACAAAGACATGAAGGATTATTTGGATTCCATTACGACAATTAGGCCCAAGACAGGTAGGGAGTAACCCTTATTACTAGTATTTGTTTTTCTGTGATTGAGGGCAGCCCCATGTACATGGTTAAAAAAAAATGGATATGTAACCTCAGAGAACATTTTTTACTGCGCCTTCAATAAATGAAATGTTTGGGATGAAATATTTGAAAACTGGTGATAACCATGGCAAAAAGATACAGAAGTGGAACATACTTTACAGTACTGCAAATGTTAGGGAAAGTTGATTTTGTGTCCCCTACACAATAAAGCAAATATATTTCTGACTTTCTTGACATGTTTGCCTCTCAAATGTGTGGTTTACAGTCTGCGTCCAGCTTTACCTCGCAATGCCAAATCACTTCAATCAGTATGAAGAGGCTAAAAGCACAAATAGCTGTCTCTGAATGGTTTGTTTGCTTTGTACTTGGCTGCATGAGCCAACTAAAAGTGCAGTTCCTCCCATCTGCTCAGACAAATTTTGAACTTGACGTTACCTGTGTTTGCCAACCCTTTGATTTCGTTCACTGTGAAGTCCTTCAGTAGTTGTAATGTACATTCATCCTACACTGGAGTAACAGTGAGGGAAGAGAGTCAGTTACTATAACCGCCATGCAATGCAGACCCTCTATCTAGCAGATATGGGTTGACACTTTTAGTTCGTTGCTGATCATTAACCTGATCTTTTTCGCAGATGAAGAAAAAAGAAGACCGGATATCTTCCATGCTGTGAAAATGGGTAAGCTATTAATTGGATCTCGGTGTCCAACTAGCTTGCTTGTTTCATCATGTTGTGCAATGTATAGCCTTATTTAATGCTTTGTAACTCCAGAGGGAAAAAGCTGCGGTCTAGACAAATACTAAATATAGACTGGTGCTCCACCAAGGGTATAATAAAGCATGAGTATCAAGAAGGACAGAAAAAGATACCCTTTTAGCTGTGTGCACATAGGCCTATAGGGAACCATGTTAAAAATGGTTATTGAGGCAAAAAGTGACACTGTGTGCTCATTTGCATGTCATTTCCCAGAATCCCTTGCTGCAGTGGAAGTGCTGTATGCTGGGTGATAATGGGGAAAGGCGGGGTTGCAGACCTGCCTAAGACATGCCGATGAGCATACAGCTATATTTGCATATATATATATATATATATATATATATATATGTATGTATGTATGTATATATATATATATATATATATATATATATATATATATACAGTATGTATGTGTATGTGTGTATGTATATATATATATATATATATAATTATTAATGTGGAGTGCCTCAAATAGGGATGAATTATATATACAAACACACACATTCCTTTATTGCATGTGAACATAATATAAGGCAGGTGTTGACAAGTATTCACAGTAATATCACTTATAATGCTAAATATTATCACCAATGAAGTAATGGATGGCACTTCAAAATGACAAGTACAGAATGAATACCCCACTGACATAACTTGTATTGTTATAGATAAACAAATTATATTTTGGCCATCAAGCAGCATGGTTCACATATTTTGTAATATTGTTTTACTTACTTCTCTGTATGAAATACATCGAATAGGATTCAGGTGCAGGGGTTCACACATTATTGTACAAAAAAACAAAACAGGTTGTGATTGTCACTGGAGATCAGGACAATTTACACCAGGGATCATACACTAGAAAGAACTGCAGAGTTGAACAAAAGTGAATTTATTGGAAAAAGTTTCCACAAACTTCCAGTACATAAAACACACACACACACGAATTCCCCCAGCTGGGGTACCTGGGGGAACAAACTAAAGTCCTAGGTGTGGGGATCTCTGTCTGGAAGCTTACGCCTTTCCAAACTTGCACCTCTGTCCTCTGTAATATGGGCAGCACTGCCTTGCTCTCCGCTACCTAGCAGTTTTACATTTCCCACCGTTGCTTCACACCAAACAGCTCTGACCAACGCTGTACACACAGACCGCAGCAACACCGGATGCTCCAGACCCCTTCTCTGGGTCTCTTCAGGTCCCTTCTACTGACTCCCTGTCAGCTCTTCCTTTACAAGGGCTCTGCCAGTCCTCTGTCAGCACACAGCCTTCACAAAGAATATTAAGTCCAGAATTACTGAGTTGAGGCTGGGAAGAAGGAGTATTTATACCTCTGTCCCAATCCGGGAGAGGTCAGCTAGTTGGGGTAGGAACAATATTCCTGGTCTCTGCACTTGGCCCTAGACCCGGTTGATGAGATTACTGGGGTTGAAGGTGGGCCAGGACAATGTTTATACAATCCCCTTCCACAGACAACCATACAGATACAGGCTCAGGGCGTACAGCTTTATTGCAGAGCAAGACCACTCAGCAGGCCATGTGAGGGCAAGTTGCAGCAAAACCATACGAACAGGCAAAAGGAAAGTTGGAACACTACTAAGATCAGTAGAAAAATAACTGCAGGAGAGTGTGTCCCATAAAATGGCCCCACAGCAGGAGAAGGAGTGGCTCGGCGAGTAAAGACACTGACTGGCACTCAGTTTGGATCAGGGGAACCTGGTTCAATTCCCAGTGTCTGCTCCTTGTGACCTTGGGCAAGTCACTTTATCTCCCTGTGCCTCAGGCACCAAAAACATAGATTGTAAGCTCCATGGGGCAGGGACCTGTGCCTGCAAAATGTCTCTGTAAAGCGCTACGTATAACTAGCAGCGCTATACAAAAACATGCTATTATTATTATAGGTGGTGGGCCATTTGGGCTCCGTTTATGTGGTTGATCCATTAAACATCTTTTATTTTATGGGACACACCATCCTGCAGTTATTTTTCTACTGATCTTAGTAGTGCTCCAACTTTGCTTTTGCCTGTTCGTCTGGATATCGTGGAGAAACGGAAGCACACACCTGTGGAGGAACATCACACGGAAGACCATACAAATGTGAGTTATATTACTCTTATACACCATGTCACCTGTCCACATCGATGCATACATGTCTGGACACTAGCAAGTGGGAATTCTCACAATCAAAGGAGTGGAATTCCATCCAGCTATTCGATTAATAGTGGATAGTGGTGTAGTCATTATTTGACAGACTGGTCCATATATCTATGTGTGATACTTCAAGGAATATAGCAGTGGGATATTTACATGTTCAAATTGTTTGCTTACACCAGCTACTGATCTCTGTTTGAGCACCATACAGTTTTTTTTCTCATCGCAGCAAAACCATAGACTGCAACCCTTACAAGTACCTGGCTATGCACGGGTTGCAGTATGTAAGGGTTCCAGTCCAGGCTTTGGATTGAACCTGACCGTATCTGGCTGCTGAGGACATCTTGGTTCCCGGCAAGCCTCCTCCTGAACTTGTTTATTGGCTGCACCTGTTCCAGGGCTTAAATAGCAGCCACTAACTTGCAGCCCCTGCCTGAGCATTGTATGCTTTTTCTTGTGTTCCTGACTACCTTGGATTCTTGCTACTGAGCCTTTCCTGTTCCTGAGCCTTCCCTGTTCCTGAGGCTAGCCTGTTCTTTTGGATGACCTGTTGACAACCTTTTGCCTGTCGCCTGGACTCTGCACCACTGCCGCCTGCCCTGACCCTTTGCCTGATTACCGACTACGGATACTCTGTCTCTGGGCTGTGGTTGGTTAATTTGCACCCCTACCTCAGCCCTGTGGGTCCGCTTCCTGATCGGAGATGAGCACCGTCACACAGTACTCTGGAGTCATCTGTTCCATTGCTGACTTGAAACTGTGAATCAATAGATAATGGTGCCCTGTGACGGAGTGGCCTGTAGGCAAGGTCAGTAAGACACTTAGACAGAGGGTTAAGCTTAATTGCAGTGATTTATTATCCACAAGACAACTAAACAATAGGCACACTGACCCTTTAAGAAAACCAAATCATAAAATAAACACCTACTCCTTCACAGGAGACTGACTAAACATTAGTGTAGCCCTTTCTAACGGGGCCGCCAGCTAAGCTGGTTGCCAGCCCAAAACATGCACTATCATATGCAAACAAACAGTCTTTAGGCACAGCAGTATAGTGTTTAGTTCTTATCTGGTATGTTGCAGGGATTCCTTCACAGGGTCTCCGGTTCTGGAGAGCAGGCTGTGTACAGTCTGTAGTAATCTTTATCCTGGGTGGAATTCCCAGCTGAACCCCGCAGGTCTCCTTCCTGCTGCCCTAGGGTCCAGAACAACCAGGGTCCCTTCTGGTTGGGAGAAGCCTCTCTACCCTCCTGGGGTAAAACTAACTCGCTGTCTCTGGCAATGTCCCTACTCAATCAGGAGTTAATTATATCCACCTCCCAGCTCAGGTAGGAAACCCGACACCAGTGCAGTTTCCTGCCCTGTAAAGGGAGTTTAACTCCTTGAGTCCCTTACATGCCCTCTTTAACCTGATCAATAATTCTACCTTGCAGTGAGTGAGGCTGTACCCCAAAACCCCAGTCACTGAAACTCCCACCCCAAATTATAGTGACATCCACCCTCTTCACTGTCACACTCCTTGAATGACATTCTCCCCTCAGGTACACTCACACCTCATCAGTGACCTTCCTCTCTTACACCCCACCTCTCACACTCCCCCCTCTCATTCTCCCCATTCACTCATATATATACTGGCTTTGCAATTTTCAAGCTGGGTAGGGTTACCATACTTTATATACCATGCTTTATACTCACAGTTGTGTGAAAAAGAAAGTACACCCATGTTGAATTCTATGGTTTTACATATCAGGACATAATAACAATCATCTTAGCAGGTCTTAAAATTAGGTAAATACAACCTCAGATGAACAACAACACATGACATATTACACAGTGTCATGATTTATTTAACAAAAATAAAGCCAAAATGGAGAGAAGCCATGTGTGAAAAACTAAGTACATCTTATGACTCAATAGCTTGTAGAACCACCTTTAGCAGCAATAACTTGAAGTAATCATTTTCTGTATGACTTTATCAGTCTCTCACATCGTTGTAGAAGAATTTTGGCCCACTCTTCTTTACAACGTAGCTTCAGTTCATTGAGGTTTGTAGGCATTTGTTTATGCACAGCTCTCTTAAGGTCCCACCACAGCATTTAAATCGGGTTGAGGTCTGGACTTTGACTGGGCCATTACAACACCTTGATTCTTTTCTTTTTCAGCCATTCTGTTGTAGATTTGCTGGTGTGCTTGGGATCATTGTCCTGTTGCATGTCCCAATTTCGGCCAAGCTTTAGCTGTCGGACAGATGGCCTCACATTTGACTCTAGAGTACTTTGGTATACAGAGGAGTTCGTGGTCGACTCAATGACTGCAAGGTTCCCAGGTCCTGTGGCTGCAAAACAAGCCCAAATCATCACCCCTCCACCACGGTGCTTGACAGTTGGTATGAGGTGTTTGTGCTGATATGCTGTGTTTGGTTTTCGCCAAACGTGGCGCTGTGCATTATGGCTAAAAATCTCCACTTTGGTTTCGTCTGTCCAAAGGACATTGTTCCAGAAGTCTTGTGGTTTGTTCAGATGCAACTTTGCAAAACTAAGCCGTGCTGCCATGTTCTTTTTAGAGGGAAGAGGCAACCCTGTCAAACAAACCATACTTGTTCAGCCTTTTTCTAATTGTACTGTCATGAACTTTAACATTTAACATGCTAACTGAGGCCTGTAGAGTGTGAGATATAACTCTTGGGTATTTTGCAATTTCTCTGAGCATTGCACAGTCTGAGCTTGGGGTGAATTTGCTGGGACGTCCACTCCTGGGAAGATTGGCAACTGTCTTGAATGTTTTTCACTTTTGAATAATCTTTTTCACTGTAGAATGATGGACTTTAAATTGTTTGGAAATGGCCTTATAACCCTTCCCAGATTGATGGGCAGCGACAATTGCTTCTCTAAAATCATTGCTGTCTTTCCTCCTTGGCATTGTGTTAACACACACCTGAATGCTCCAGACCAGCAAACTGCTAAAACTTCGGCTTTTATAGATGTGGTCACACTTGCTGATGATCAATTAATCAATGGCATTTGATTAGCAGCACCTGTCTGCTACTTAGCATCTTAATTCCTATGGAAGCAGTAAGGGTGTACAGTACTTAGTTTTTCACACATGGCGTCTCCATTTTGGCTTTATTTTTGTTAAATAAATCATGACACGGTGTAATATGTCATGTGTTGTTGTTCATCTGCGGTTGTATTTACCTAATTTTAAGACCTGCTAAGGAACAGATGATTGTTATTATGTCCTGATATGTAAAATCATAAAATTCAAGAGGGTGTACTTTATTTTTCACACAACTGAATATAAAGTATGATATATATATAGTATAGTAAACCTACCCAGCTTGAAAATTGCAAGGCCAGTACAACCAGCCCCATACTGATGAGACCCAAAAGGTCGAAACAGCTGTCTGAGTGGTTTTACTGGATTTACATCTAATCCCATGCTGTGCTTAACTGTGTGAACAGAGAGCATTAGCTTATAAGGGTTCCATGTAAAATGGATTTTGGCCAAAAAGTGACAAGGTGTGCTCATTTGCATGTAATTTCCCAGAATCCTTTGCCACAGTGGAAGCACTGTATGCTAGGTGATAATGTTGAAAAGCAGGGTTGCAGACTTGTCTAAGACATGTGAATGTGCTCACAAGTTATATTTTTATTATATATAGATATAGATATTTATATATATATATAGATATATCCTTCTCTCAAATCTTTATCTCAGTGGCAGAAAGGTGGCAACAGCTGTTTAGGAAGATGAAATGTGGCACTTGTGCTGGTAGGTTTAACCATACTGTGAAAGCTTAAACAATATTATCGGCAAAAGTGGGAAAGGTAATTTGCCAAAATGAAAATGAAGCCGACGCGGCAAGTAAAACCTCAACCCCCAAAACACACTGAAAAACAATGGCCTTCATTGTCCGGAGGCTGGATTATCCTGGGCATTGCTAGCATTCAGGAAGAAAGCATGAAGGCAGAGGGTGCTAAGGATCCCGGAGATGAAACAAAAAACCATCCTGCAACTGCCGGACTCTCTCCAGTGAAGCAGCACTGAAGACAAATTTGAAAAGATGAAATGGGATAATGTTGGCCTTACTGAAGTAGGAAGAAAAGAGAAAGTCCTAATTGAGCTCAGGAGTGGACACCTATTATATATTCATCGTTAACAAGGGAAGGAGAAACAACATGGTGCATTATCAGAAAGAGCAGCCAGAATCGTCATTTAATTGACAAAGAGATACAGGCTTCAAATAATCCAAGTGTATGTTCCAACATCACGTTCCGCAGGCAATGAAGTGAACCAATTTAACAACAAAGGAAATTGTCACCTCAAGATCATTATGGGAGATTTTAATACAATGATCGGTGCCCAGCAGAAAGACGAAGGATCAGTTAGTAAGTACGGTTACAGGAGTAGGAATGAACATGGAGACACAGGGTAGAATTTGAGAATAGGAACATTTCTACATCATGAATTCTTTCTTCAAAAATAATCCAAATAGAAAATGGACATGAAGTGGACGCAATGGAATAAAAAATGAAATTGACTATATACTACCGGTAGCTAACAATAAATACATGATTAAAGACTGCACAGAGCTTAACTGTTTTGACACAGAGTGATCACAGATGGGCTCGCTTTAAATTACATCTGAATGCTAAGATGGAAAGAAGAAAACTGATTAAAAGAAGACAAAAACAATCAACATCAATAACCTCATGAATAGCAGCAGAATATTACAACTGGAGCTGAAGAAGCCCTTCAGCTTGCTCGATATGCAGGGGACACTTTAATAAGGCCTCGGATATAGTAAGCGCTTAGGTGCTGCTGCTCGCTCTCGCTTGCTGACGCTCACGCTACCAGGAGCTTTTTGCTGTCCTGACAGAGGAGACAGCAAGCGCGCTTGGGAGGCGGGTATCACTGTGTGTGTGTGTCACTTGGTAGCTGTCAGTGTGTGTGTGTGTGTGTGTGTGTGTGTCACTTTGAAGTGGTCTGTGTATTTGTGTGTCACTGGGGAACCTGTGTGTGTATATGTGTATGTAGCCCTGAGGTTATTTTTCCCTCCCTGACCCCCCTCCGCGAGTGCCGTGTGATCGCGGGTGCCGCCGGAGCCAGCGACGGACCCGCCGGCTCAACGCGAGGGTGGGGGCTAGTGCAGGGAGCCGTGCGCTGTTCCCTGATGCGGCCGGTTGCCGGGGACGCGAGCGGCCCGTTGTTAGGGCCGCGCTCGCGTTGCCGAGGTCCGGGCGGCTCAGAGAACAGGGCGCCGCCATTGCGCGTAGGTTCGCGCATGCGCAGGGACAGGCAGGCGCAGGGAAGGCCCCAGGTAGATTGCGCGAGGGCAGGAAAGGGGAGAGAGAGGTTGCGGCGGCCATTAGGCGTTCGCGCATGCGCGGGAGAAGCGCGCACGCGGCCCCAATGCTGTAGCAGCCTGCTGTTAACTACAACTCCCAGGAGGCATAGGGAGACAGGCACCAGGTGCCTGATAAGAGCCAATAGGGCTGGAGGATTCCCACCCAGGGGAAAGGATACATTTCGCGGGCTTATTGTCACGTCAGTCAGGCTGAGGAAGAGGAAGGGGAAGGAAGGGTGCAGGGAGCGAGTGGCTCCTGCACCAGGTAAGGTTTTCCCCAAGTCCCCAGGCAGGCCCCAAATCCCTGTTAGGGCAGGGGGTAACTGAAGAGGGACGGCCCTAGATAGGGAGGTCACCCTTAGGTGTGTGAGGGTGCAGGTTTGGCAGTGCCACAGCGGGTAGTGCTGTGAGCACTGACAAATAGACACAGGGTGTGCAGCGGATGCTGAATGTTGTGGTTGCATGTTGTTGCATGTGGTCGCTGCATGTACTGAATACAGTGTGTGTAGCATGTGTGGATGTCTGCAGGCTGACTGTGTGAGCAGGTGTCTGCTGCAGGCGTTGTTAGTACTAGCGAGTTAGTAGCAAGAGGTAGGACTGGGACGAGCGAGGGGAGTGGGGCAGGTTGTTACCCCGCAGGCCCTAGGAGTTTCCCCAAAGACACCATAGGTTGCTGAGCTATAGGGACGGCCTATAGCATAGCGTGCGTCACTTAGATAGTTAGGGAATCAGCGACTGCTGCAGTTCCGTGACGGAGTTCGGACCCACGTTGGGGTCCCCGGAGAATATCACCTGGATAGGATCAGACAGATGCATCGCACGTCTGACCCTTTGAGAAGATCGTTGCTGACCCGAGCATCGGAGTGCTCGGCAGGTATCAAATATATGTGCACCAACAGGCCTAGTAGTTCCTAGTGACTGCGCAGTCACCCATTGACTCTCCGTAGGAGTACGGGACATTCTAAGGGGTTCGTTGGACACTGAGTGGGGATTCACCGGGTGTTGGGAAAGCGTCCGGCGGGACGTCACGGTTGGTGTCTCCTCGTGCGAGGGACACAGGATATAATGTTGTGTTATGTTTTATATGTGTTTTAGTAAAGTGTTAGTTATTATTCCTACTGTGTATGTGTTTATTAAGTGTCCTGCGAGGAACCACTCCCCCTTCGGTGGGAGCCATCGCAGGTGGAGGCGCTGCGCTGTGTAAGTATGTAAGTGTTACCCCAGGCTCCCAGCTAGCGGAGGCTCAGATCTCCTGGAGCCACAGGTGTTATACAGCTACCAGTAGTCCCTTAGTTAGGTGGTTCAGAAAAAGGGCTACATTTGGAGGCGCTGCTGAGAGATATCAGACCTGGGGTGCCCTGTAAGTTTTTTTTTCTCTCTCTAAATTGTGTTCTATTTTTGTTTCACCATGTGGGTGCTCTCAAAGCAGGAGGTCCACGCATGGGCCTTGAAAATTAACGTGACTCCTAACCGCGTGGTTGCCGTGGGGGCAGTTTCGGCTGGCGTGTCCTTGTTAGATGTCCAGGCGCAGGTTCGGAAGCTCCCTGGGCTAGCTGGTACGTGGGTAAGAGGGCGAAGGTATGATGACACCTGGCAATGGAGTGCTGTACTGATATATGTAGGCCAGGCCATAAGCGAGGAAGATGGCCCCCAATTCTTAAATCTGCCCGGGGGTCCGAACGATGGGTGCCCCTTTATTTGCCCCGACTTGGAAGTTCCTGCCTGCACCGAGAGCCCTATTGACATTAACAGTGAGTCCCAGCTAAAATGGCAGCTCCCGCCAAATCAAAATGGCACGTGTGCGGCTGACTGCCAGCCTGCACAGAAGAATGTTGCAACCAGTTATCCAGGACTGGCGGGAAAACCAGAGCCCCGCCCCCACACTGTGAGTGACTCAGTACAGAGCTCGCAACACTCCCTGAAAGACTGTGCTGTCCCTCCTCTAGAGTCCACCAGGGGGAGGGAGTGTCTTGAGCAGAAATCAGCAATTTCTGTTCCCCCTAAGGAAAGCAAGGGATGCCGAGAAAAACACCCTTGGCTGTATAGAATCATACGGGCCGCCCCTTTAGGCTCGCCAATGGTAGTATGCCCATGTGCGTTGAAAGAATATAATGTGACTGGTGGCTGGACGGATGGGTCACCTATCCTACCCGTAGCGCTCAGGACGACAGTGGTAGATGGGGAAGAATGCCTGCATGGCCACCTGAGCGAATGTGATTGTCCCGTTGGTGAATTGACCCGAGGGCCTAAGTGTCCTGACTGTGCGGCGCAGTTCCTGCAACCCAAACCGCCGCAGCCTATAGAACCGCCAGCGGCAGAGGACACTGTTGCAGAAATGGAGTGTTCCTTCCCCGAGGATGAGAGAGACTGCCAGGGGTTACACCCTGATGTGTATGAGCCCTGGCAATTGCCCGGAATAGATGTCACTGTGCTAATGTGCCCCTGCCTGAGTGGAGCCTATAAAAAGGGAGTCGAACTGTCCCAGTTATCGCTAGGTTTCAAGTCAACCGAGGTGGACGGAGAAACGTTTACCCAGTGCTTTAGCCTCACCTGTGACTCTCCTAGAGGTGCACTGGCGTGGGAGCCCCAATGTAACTGCTGCGGTGCCTGGTTCTTAAAGTCTGTCATACCCCAGGCTACGGAACCAGCAGAGAAAGAGAAAGAGGCGCCTGATGGTTCTACCGGGGCGGGCGAAGCCGCTACTAATTCTTCCCCTTCAGCGATGGAGGTGGTGGAGGGGCCGTGTGCCCAAATGGACTTTCTAGACGCTGAGCCGGAGCCGCCGAAGGCAGAGCTACAGATGTTGGAACCCCAGATGTCGGTTCCAGACCCGGTTCCCGAGCAGGAACTACAGAGACCAGAACCGCAGATCCCGGAATCCCAGGTTAAGGTGTTTATACCCCCATCCTTGTCTGGTGACTCCAGCGGCCAACCGCTCGTGGTGATGCGCCTGCCGGCGGACCACTCCAGTGAGATCACCGAGCCAACCACCTCAGCTGATGCAGACCATGATATGGGCCCGTGTGCCCTGCAACGGCCAGTCCGGCCTACCACCGAGGTACCAGCGGTCCCAGGCTTGGGATCAGTACCTGCCAACAACGAAAGGGGCAAGTTGACTACCCCAGGGGTGTCGGGTGTGAGCTCCCCGGTGATCGTGGAGCCTGGTGACTCCAAAGGTAGGGTCACCCGGGCGATGGGCTCACCCCGTCATCGCGTCCTGGTGGAGGTGTCTCCCCCAGAAGATCTCTGCCGACCAGAGAGCGAATCTGACCTCATCAAGGTATCCGGTACAACGGACCGGAGCGACACTTACTCCTGCGCGAGGAATCTCCAAGCCTGGCCTTCTCAAGACACGGGCCTGCACAAAGAGGTTGTGCTGTTCACAGAAGATGTCACCGTTAAAGGGATTGCTGGAGCGGATAAAGACTGTGTTGAGACCGCTCTGGTAGTTGTGGCCTCTTCCATGCGCACGATGGAGTGCTTCGTTCGCCATGTGGTGGACCGAGGCAAGAGACTGAACCTCCCTGTCTCCCGCGAGACGAAACCGGAGGGTCCAGCGAGGGTCAATACCCAGGACCCCTTACTATTTTTTCTACGAGGGGGAGGCGGTGGTTTGGTGCAAGAGACTGATCTTGAGCTACAAAAGACTCACAGGAGTCAAGGTGGGATACCCTGACCCAATCAGTTAGGGGCACTCCACTCTGAGACTCAGCTGGCCTCGGGTATCCACGCGAGTATCGGTGAACAAATGCATGTTACATGTGATATGATTTATGCCATGCATTTTCCATTGTATAATTCTCTGTACGGTTGCTACCCAAGCGAGGTCGTTGGGATTCTACGAGGGGGAGAATGTAGCCCTGAGGTTATTTTTCCCTCCCTGACCCCCCTCCGCGAGT
>WSYH01016249.1:0-13321 GCA_036426205.1 Ascaphus truei
ATTGTAGGGAGACAACCCTTCTGGTGGACAAAATAAGTGAGGAGAATGATGAGAAGAGTGCATTAAGGGTCAAAAACACTCTGCAGGAAAAACACAATCTCACTGTATCCGAGAGCAGCATAAAGAAGATGAGACGCAGCATTGGATGGAAATATGGACGTGTGAGGTTAGTACTGGACAGTACAGGAGGTAAAAGTGTTGTTTAGGAAACTGTACTGTACCACTAAAATTATTTATTCCTTGTCATTACAGAGCGTACCCCATGATACGGGACGCAAACAAAATCAAAAGAGTGGTCCAGGCCCAGGCATGGATCGACAGTGGGGAGACTTTCCAGGATTGCATCTTTACTGATGAGTCTACTGTGTTGCTGGAGAGATTTGCAAGCTTTGCATTCCACAAAAAAGGCAGCATATCTTTGAAGCCGCGGCCAAAACACCCCTTGAAGCTGCATGTGTGGGGTGCCATCTCTAGGCGTGGACCAGGATGCATTGTCATCTTTGAAGGTAAAATATATCAAATATAATGTAGCCTTATGCACTGTACTTTACTAGTGTAACCTTACAATATGTACTGTACTGTACTATTGTGCAGTTTTTTGAGCACTTTTCTTTTCTTGCTATAGGAATAATTAATAAAGATTTCTTCTAAGACACCATTGTCCCTGAGATAGTGCAACATATCACACGCGAGATCCCAATGGTCACCGCTTCTACCAGGACAACGATCCAAAGCACACCATGTCAACAGCGCATATCCTTGAGCGCGGTATCAACTGGGTAAAGACGCCAGCGGAGTAAGTGCAATAGACCTTGTCTCATTTTTTCCCCACTGTTTTTACTGTGTACTGTATCTCTTAAACTAATTGTCCTTTTTTTCCAATGACAGATCGCCAGACTTCAATCCGATCGAAATGGTCTGGCATCAGCTGATGGACCATATCCGGAAAGTGGCAAAACCCTCCAAAAAGGAGGAGTTGTTGAAAGGCATAATGAGTTTTTGGAACGATGTACTCACCGTGGAACGCTGCAATAAATATATAGACCATATTGCGACTGTGTTGCCCATTGTGATCGCACGTAATGGGTAAGCATCAGGAAAGTAGTACTGTACAGTTGTATTGTAAGTACAGTATGATACAGGTAAGTATGGCACAGATTTTTTCTTTACCAATAGTCAGAGTATACAGTAGTTACAGTTTTTTCTTTACAGAGAGAGCAGCACCAGCCATCGGGTTACAGTACATAGTATTTAACAGTAGTCAGAGTATACAGTAGTTCCAGTATACAGTAGTCTAGTTTGACAGTAGTACAGTAACTGCCTACTAACTGGTCATTTTTTTTCTTTTCAGAGAAAGCAGCACCAGCCATCTAAAGTAGTACTACATATCACACAATGCCATAATACAGTACGCACATACAGTAACTGCACTAATTTTTTGTTTTCTTGTTGTTTCAGTAAAAAAGGGTGGACTGGGGGGAGGTGGGGTGTTGTGTCCAGTCTAATCTGTTTGTACAGTCAAATTTACAGTATATAAACAGCAGTATTGATGTACACAAAACCTCTCCTCTCTCAATGAAGTACTGTACTGTACATGGAATGAGGAACAAGATTTGCAGCCCATATTCAAGTGGCCCATTATAAGTGGCATGACTATTGAACAACTGAAGTTTAAAAGGAAGGAACTCTTACCCTAATGGATCTTATCCTTCTTCTCTCCTCAGGTAAAATCCATCTCTAAATCCTCTGCTGTGTGTATTATATAGTATCTGTGTGTATTATATAGTATATGCAAGTGATCCAATGCTAGGTAAAAACCATATTTGAATGCTGTTTTCTGTCTACCCCTAATCAAATTAAGTGTTGCCACCTAGGCAGGGAACACCCTGTGTAGAAAACCATTTGTTTGAATGTGCCTCAGATGTGCTAATTAAGCAGACAGAACAACATAGTCAGGTGACATTTTAGGCCTATATAAACCCAGTCAGAACAGCTAGTCTGCTTGCAGCCCATATCCAAGTGGCCCATTATAAGTGGCATGACTATTGAACAACTGAAGTTTAAACCCCCCCCCCCAAGCTCACACCCCCCAAACCCCCCCAAGTTTACCCCCCGGCGCCGCTACAGTCAGCGGGGGAGCAGACTGAGCGCCCGGGACACACGCGGGGGAGCGGCCACAACACGCGGCCTCCTGCCTCACATCCACGTGGGAGCGGCCGGATGAGTGAGGCAGCGGCCGGATCAGTGAGGCAGCGGCAGGATGAGTGAGGCAGCGGCCGGATGAGTGAGGCAGCGGCCGGATGAGTGAGGCAGCAGCCTGATGAGTGAGGCAGCGGCAGGATGAGTGAGGCAGCGGCAGGACGGGTGAGCTCCCCCCCCTCTACATGCAACATGCTGCTCTCCCCCCTCCACATGCCCGGTGCTGCTCTCCCTGCAGCTTCCCCCCCCCCTCCACATGCCCTCTGTCCGGCTCCGGGCTGATCCCCGCCCCTCCGTACCAGATGACTGCAGGGTCCGTCTCCCGGCCTACACGAGGAAGATGCTGCCGACTGCAAGGTAAGCAGCCCCCCCCCCCCACACACACACACAAACATGTATACACACATGTATACACACACACGTACACATGTATACACACACACACACACATACAATGTATACACACAAACATGTATACACACACACACAAACATGTATACACATTGTGTGTGTACAACATTGTCAGGTGACATTTTAGGCCTATATAAACCCAGTCAGAACAGCTAGTCTGCTTGCAGCCCATATCCAAGTGGCCCATTATAAGTGGCATGACTATTGAACAACTGAAGTTTAAAAGGAAGTTCAAAAGAAGTGAGGAAGAAGTGGACACCCCATCTGGCCCTGATTCCTGCATTTGAACTACGCTGGAAAGGAGGATATCATCAATACCAGACTGCATCATTACTGCTGTGATGCTGCCTTTACCATTTATATTTGCTGTGACTTCACTTCTTCTCAAATTATGCACTTCTTTTTACCAGCCTCAGTATGTCCCAAACTCTATTCATATATCTCCATCTCTCCTTTCTTCACCACTTCTCAGTTCACATGAACTCCTTTCTTACCTGCGTCCTCTGACACCACACAGCTATATCCCCTGCACTAAAAAACACCCCTACAAATCATCCTCACACACCCTCTTTCTATCCATGCTTCTCCTCCTTGCTTCTGGGGATATCTCTCCCAATCCTGGTCCCTGTCTTATTCCTACATGCGCTCGTCCTCGCCTGCCAACTGCAACCTCTACTCCTTCTGGTGTCAACCCCTCCAACCTCATACCCATCCCCTGCCACCCTCCCTCCTCTCTCCCTTTCTCCTGTGCCCTTTGGAACGCACACTCTCTTTCTAACAAGTTCCTCTCTGTACATGACTTCTTTCTCTCTCACTCCCTGCTTCTCTTTGCTATAACTGAGACCTGGCTCACTCTGCTCTGGAAGCTGCCCTCTCCTATGGTGGCCTTTCCTTCTCCCACACTCCGCGCCCTGATGGCAAGGGTGGAGGCGTGGGGCTCCTGCTCTCCTGTGTCTGCCGTTACCGAACCCTTCCTATTCCCCTCTCTTGCTTTTCCCTCCTTTGAGGCTCACACTGTCCAGATCTTCTCTCCTCTCCCTGTTCATGTGGCGGTCATCTATCGCCCACCTACCTCTACTCATCCCCCTTCTGCCTTTCTCTCTCACTTTGAATCCTGGCTCTCTTTCTTTCTCTCCTCAGACTCCCCTGTTCTTCTCCTTGGGGACTTCAATTGCCACATTGATGACCCCTCTCTCTCTTGGGCTTCCCGCTTTCTTTCTCTTACCTCTTCTTTTGGCCTTCAACAGTGGACTGCAGCCAGCACCCACAAGGATGGCCACTACTTAGACCTGGTTTTCACTAAAAACTTCTCTCTCTCTGATTTCTCCATTTCCCCTTTTCCTCTCTCTGACCATCATCTCATCTCATTCTCTTTATCTCGCTTCTCCCCTTCTCCACCTCCATCTACCCCCCGGTTCTGCAGAAACCTGCGCTCTATTCACTTACCTGACTTTGAGTCCACTTTACACTCCTCCCTCTCCTCTCTCAGCTCTGCTACAGACCCTGACAACCTGGTCAGAAAGTACAACTCTGTCTTGTCCTCGTCTCTTGATCTATATGCCCCGCTTTCTCTCTGCCGCCCTCGCCCTTCTAACCCTAGACCCTGGCTAAATTCCCACACGCGCATGCTGCGTTCCTCCACTCGTTCCTCTGAACGCCTCTGGAGGAAGTCTCACACTCTCGCAGACTTCCTTCACTACAAATTTATGCTATCCTGTTTCAACTCTGCCCTCTCGCAAGCTAAACAAGCCTACTTTTCTGCACTAATCAACATGCACAAGTCTAACCCACGCCGACTGTTCTCTGTCTTTGATACTCTACTCAAACCACCCTCAGCTGCCTCTCCTTCCTCCATCTCCGCTCAGGACTTTGCTGACTATTTTAAGGAAAAGGTGGAATCCATACGGCAGAACATCCCCTCTGTTTCTTCCCCCCATCCTACACCTCTTCCTAACTCTCCTCCTGCCTTCCTTGAGTCTTTTTCCACTGTCTCAGAGGAGGATGTGTCGCTGTTGATCTCCTCTTCTCCCTCTACCACTTGCCCTCTTGACCCCATTCCCTCCCATCTCCTAAAACCTCTAGCTCCTACTATAATCCCTACGCTTACACACATTTTTAACTCCTCCCTCTGCTCTGGAACCTTTCCATCCTCCTTCAAACATGCAACAGTCATACCATTACTCAAAAACAGCAAGCTTGACCCTACCTGTCTTTCTAACTATCGACCTGTCTCCCTCCTGCCTTTTGCCTCTAAACTACTTGAACGTCTTGTATTCTCTCGCTTGCTCCATTTTCTCAACACCTATTCTCTCCTAGACCCTCTACAATCTGGCTTCCGCACTGCTCACTCCACCGAAACAGCCCTCACTAAAATAACTGACCCCACACCTCTGGAATGCCCTTTCCCTCAGTACCCGACTAGCACCCTCTCTAGCCACCTTTAAGACCCACCTTAAGACACACTTGCTTAAAGAAGCATATGAATAGCACTGTGAATATTCTAAACACGGTACATAATGCTTGGCCCCCTGCAGACGCACTTACCAGAACTCCCTCCTACTGTCTCTGTACGTTCTCCCTACCTACCAATTAGACTGTAAGCTCCTCGGGGCAGGGACTCCTCTTCCGAAATGTTACTTTATGTCTAAAGCACTTATTCCCATGATCTGTTATTTATATTATCTGTTATTTATTTGATTACCACATGTATTACTACTGTGAAGCGCTATGTACACTAATGGCGCTATATAAATAAAGACATACAATACAATACAATGTATGAATATGTAACATTTCCACATGAAAAGAGCCATCCTACTGGAAGTTTAACATGGTATATGTGACTGGGTGTTTCTATAGTATTATTACAAAACATGGTATTGTTAACGTCCATGCACTGAAAATCAGTTCTATTGCATAATATGGCATTGCTCCCAGTCTTATTATTATTCCTTTGTAATTGCAATTGTTGACATTTCCCGATGTTTGAAGGGTTGCATGTCGTTGTGTAGCATCCATCCCCTTGAGTGATATTGTGGGTATTTATTTGTGTCATATTGGGCCAGATTTTGCCCTTAGATTGAGGGCAATTTCTGCAGTATTCATATACCGAGAAGAAATGGCGTACATTGTCCTCTTGGATATCTGTGTCATTATTGATGGTGTTGAACACTTTCAACAAAATGTAGGTAGGTGCGGGGACTGCAATAAGGCAGGTTGTTAATACTGTACATCTGTTGTGCTAGTCATACTGTAGCTGATAACCAAAAATTGTAGGTTGGTGCCATAAAGGATATTTAATGACTATAAATTAGTCTGAAGAACTGGGAGCAGCCGTGCTGATATTTTCTTTCTTAGATGATTTTTCTCACAAAATGAAGGGGTTAAAGCTGCAAAGGAGCAAGTTAAAAAATGGTTCAATGTTATCAGTTTACAGTCAAAAGCAGCATTATTACACATTTATCTGGGCATAAGATAACAAGGCAAACTACAAACCATTAGGGATATATAGATTAAAAGACATAACTCCTATTATAGATTGTGTTTACACAGAGGCACATAGGCTAGATCATAAGTGTTATGTAGTATCTTATTAATAATAATTGTGTAGACTTAAGTGGGATAAACAGAATAGTAGAATCCATAGCAGTCGTGAGCAAGAGTGACAGAGGTTTAAACCTGTGTATCTGGTATATCCACCCGCATACAGTATATCTGGGTTAATAGTTGAGGCTGATCTTACCCCAGGAACCAGTTTAGTTTAAGTCACAATACTTACTGCGACAGGGAGATTCTGCAGCTGCTGGAGAAGCCCCATGAGACAGGACCAGGGCTCGGGAGCGAGCACACGTCAGGGGAACGCATATGAATATAAATGTGTTCCACTGACTGCATTACACAGTGATTTAGTGACACCTCGAGCTGAATATTTGAGGAATTGATCACAGGAGAACGGATCGATCGGCAACTTAGCTAATCACTTATCAGTGTTGGGATTGCATTGATGCGCATATTGAAGGGAAACATATATATACTGTATGTATATATATATATATATATATATTTTTTAAGGCAGCTTGAACTGCTGCTTTAAATCCAACCTAGCGGCGGGAAAACATGAAATCACTGGGAGTACATGACTTCCTTGAAAAGGATGAAATCACCATTTAACCCATTGGGTGCTCTTTTGATGTAGCTGCTATGTCACCGCGTCTGGCCCCATGATGTAATAGCTACATCATAGTAATCCTGATGGTTTTCCTAGGGGAGATGACATTCTGTGCTCCTGTGCAGGGCAGGACGGATCTATCACTACATGGGATAGAAGGGAGGGGGTCTCCCCGTCCGCTCTGTCTTCAGTGAGGGAGCGATCACATGACCCCGCCGTCACTCAAAGGGTTAAAATAACTGTTTTACTTATTTGTGTATTGTGAAAGAAATTCTGTTCTGTATTTCTCCAGGAAAATGTATGTGTTTGACTAATGAGGACATTATAATTACTTTGTTTTCTATGGAAGTGTTATGGTATATATATTATTACATAATATTCTTATAAATGTGCATAATTCATGTTTCTCCATGTTTTACAAATGTTTTCTAAATGTTTATCCAATTTCAATCTGCCAGAAGAACTTAATAAAGACTGCATTATGTATTATTCATGATTATTTGTATATTTGTATTTTTTTGTTCCCGATGAAATAAAATAAATATTTATTCACATTCCTGGTAATTATAATCTTTGACAAAAACCACACACCCCCACCCCTACAGTATAAGAATGAATGACAAAACAACATGAATCTGTTAATTGTTTTTTTTACTCTCAATTCTCACAATGCTGTGCAAATCAGATTTACATTTCAAATTCGAGAAGGGATTTTCAAAAGCGTTACCATAAACAAAGCCTCAAAGTGTTGGGGGGTGGGGAGGTTGGGTGAGTCATGTGCAGTAATCAGCTAGCTCCCATCTCAAAGAGGCTTAGAGTACACGGATTAAAAACACAATGACTAACTTCAGAAAATGAATGACTCTGTGGAGGTGTCTGTCAAAAAGAGTTTGTGTGTGCGTGGGGAAGGGATGAAGGATTAGTTGTGCTGCAGTTCAAAGAAATTACATACTGTAGAGTAGAGTACAGTAATTTCAAAAGGCAGTTCATCATAATAATTTGATCATTAAACCCCCAAATACAACCATCAAATACAGTACATAAAAAGCAAGTCACTTTATCTCCTTGTGCCTCAGGCACCAAAAACATACAGTAGATTGTGAGTTCCACGGGACAGGGAGGGACCTGTGCCTGCAAAATGTCTCTGGAAAGCGCTACGCATACTGTAACTAACAGCGCTATACAAAAACATTCTATTATTATTATTATAATATCAAGGTGATGATCTGTGCAAATCAAATTCGAGAAGGGATTTTCCGTCTCAAAGAGAATTACACGCAGGCGCAGTGAGGCTTTGTACTGTAGCTCGGCTATGGACGGATTAAGAACACAATGGCAAGATTCAGAAAAATCTAACGATATTGTGGAGAGGGGGGGTTGGGTGACTCATGCGCAGTAAGCAGCTAAGCAGCTAAATAGCTCCCATCTGAAAAAGGATCACACGCAGGCGCAGTGAGGCTTTGAAGCTCGGCTATGGACGGATTAAGAACACAATGGCAAGATTCAGAAAATGAACGACTCTGTGGAGAGGGGGGGTTGGGTGACTCATGCGCAGTAAGCAGCTAGCTCCCATCTCAAAGATGCTTAGAGTACACGTAGGCGCAGTGAGGCGATTGACGCTCGGCTAAGGACGGATTAAAAACACAATGATTAACTTCAGAAAATGAATGACTCTGTGCAGGTGTCTGTCGAATGACTCTGTGGAGAGGGGGTAGTTGGGTGACTCATGCGCAGTAAGCAGCTAAGCAGCTAAATATCTCCCATCTGAACAAGAATTACACGCAGGCTCAGTTAGGCTTTGAAGCTCAGCTATGGACGGATTCAAAACACAATGGCAAGATTCCAAAAATTAAAGACAGCCGCATGAAGTTCAAAGCTAAAGACATACTTTAATTTCAAAAGGCAGTTCATCATAATAATACACCCCCAAATACAGTACGTAAAAAGCACACAAATCAACCATGTGCAGTCAAACGCACAGGGTCGCAGACAAAAGCTACTGTACAGCACAGATTGAATATCGTAATACAGTGAGATGGTTTTTGCAGGCTTGTGGAGAAAAAAAAAATTACAATAAAAAAAAATGTTTTCACTCACTCAAAAAAGCAGTGGTGGGCGAAGTTACAGGCGCATGCGCAGTAAATTCCTGCTGTCAAGCAGGAATGTGATTGAAACCAGACACACGTTCAAAGGAATGGTGTGGGAGAGATGTACTGCATTGCACAGAAGATAAGAAGTTGAAATACCCTGCAGTGCAGTTAATTATCCCGAGAGAGGGGAGAGCACTGTATATGCCAAAATGTGACACTGTTACAGTACAGTACACGCCTATGCATTTCAACAATTTTCAAATGAGACATACTGTACTGTACTGCAGAACAGCACTGCAAATGCATGTATACTTTAAATATGCAAATTTACAATTACTGTGCGCGCACACACAGACTGTGAACTGACGTAGGTTGAACTGCGAAGGTATTAGACTTCCAAGACAACAGCTCACAAACGCCCCCCTGAGTTTTTTCACGGCATTGCAGTATTGCAGACAGCGAGAATAAAATGCTAATATCACGAGCGCGAAAATAACGCAGTTCACTCCGGCCGAAAACGACACAAAACCGCACATAACCGGGATAATCTGAAAATCGCGGCTCTAGACGATTTAGACTAAAGGCGGTCGACACTGTATATAGTTGTCAGAAAATGTGGATAATACAACACCAAATTATCTTGATTTTTTTTAAATGATGTGCTTTTGTATACAGTATGTTTAGTTTGAGCCCTAAAATGCCAATAATGTTGGAAAATAAGTCTTATATTTTGTAATTATGCAATCTTACAGCACAATATCTCCAGACAGATTATATATGAACTCTTCTGCTCCCCCTTACATCTCAGCACTAATTTCTCGCTATACACCATCCCGACTCTTACGTTCTGCTGAAGGATATCTTCTCTCTACCCCCTTTGTATCTAAAGCCCTCTCCCGCCTTAAACCTTTCTCACTGACTGCCCCACACCTCTGGAATGCCCTTCCCCTCAATATCCGACTAGCACCCTACCTATCAACATTTAAGGCCCACCTCAAAACACCTGCTTAAGGAACCATATGAGTAGCTCCATGGTTGATAATTAACACCTCATACATTAACATTTGCCCCATGCAGACGCGCTTACCAGAACGCTCTCCTACTGTCTCTGCACATTCTTCCTACCAACAAATTAGATTGTAAACTCTTCGGAGCAGGGACTCATTTTCCTAAATGTTACTTTTATGTCTGAAGCACATCTCCCCTTTATGTGTTATTTATATTATTTGTTATTTATATGATTGTCACGTGTATTACTGTTGTAAAGCGCAATGTACATTAATGGCGCTATTTAAATAAAGACCTACATACATACATACATACAGACAGGAAACAAAACATGATATAAGTGCTCTGTTTGCCGTCTCTGCAGTAAACAAATTTAGCAATTTTATAATTTTGCAAATTAGCAGACGAAGTGCATTGGAATGCACAATGACTAGCGAGTTGCTTGTGAACTCCGACTAGTTCACAAAATGTTTTGCAGGTAAAAAAAAGCGCAAATTTACTTGGTTTGCAAACTCCTGCAAAAGTTTTGTAACTTTCTAACTGTAGCATGAGTAGCATTAATCTGTTTTATATTGGAGCTAATTACTTTACTACTAACACTACAGCACAAGCAAAATATATAAAATACAGAACAGAATTTGTCTCAAATCTTTTCCCCCAGCAATACTACTTTTAATACTGTCCTATTCAAGTCACCGAAAACAGTTGTTCTTAATTACTTTTACCATACTGTTCAGAATACTATATTTCCTGGGATTTCTATAGAGCAATAGAAATCAGGAGTATATCTATAACATGAATAGCCATATCTATTTCTTTAGTCCACGTTATACTGTACAACACACTGCCATTATACACTGAATAAGTGAGAAATCAAACTGCGTCCACAAAAATGAAACCGTTAGACAGCATACTAAATGTATTTTTAAAGCATGGAGTTTTCAAAAACAAATGACAGTTGCTCCGTTTTTAAGTAATAATGTATTGCGAATACAGCTATTCCGTTATAATTTGTGTCAGTGAGCTGTCATGGTCATTTTCATCAAGTCAACTTGTCATTAATAATTCTATCTTGCTAAATCAATGCTTCTCTTCATGCATAATTATAAGCTATGTGATGATGCTGTATATGAACTAATCACATCAATAACTTGTGCTGGTTTATACTCTTCTGTAATTGCATACTGTACTTCTATCACATTCACTGAGAGGATAATAACTTGAAAATTACAATATGTTTGCCCTAAACAATCCCTCAGTGTCTGAGTCCTTTGATATTGGAATTGAGAGCACACACAGTGTACTGTAGATATTAACCTTGCATTCTCTTTGAGGTTCTTCAGATAATTTAGAAAAGGCACCAGTTACCAAAGAGTCATTACAAACTGACATGTTTTGTTATTATTGTTTCATTTTTAAGACACATTCATTTTGATATATAGTAAAGAAAGGAGCTGTTTAACTGTGATTAAATGTCAATGTAGATTTAATTAAAGGATCTTATTTAAACAGAATGCTAACCAAATAAAATGTATTGTATTTGCTAAGAATGGAAACGTTTGTGTATTCAAAAGCCGAACTTTACAGACTTAGGGCCTCATGCAGTAAGCGACGATTATGTGAAATCGGCAAGCTTATCGATTAGTCATGTTATTGGCGTTTTTCCCTCTCCGTATGCAGTAAGTGCCGAATACATTCAAAATCAAGCCGAAAACAAATCCGCCCACTCTCACGATGATGAGCCGATCACACACAGGTGTATCGGCGTGCGTGGCGGGGTGCTGTTAGGTTGCACAATCACAAATCTTGCTGAATCAGGCGAAACAAGCATGTTTTTGATTGCGCGCCATATTTAAAGGCAACGTGTACTGCTAATCATTCTCTGTGTTGTTGGGAGTGAGAGAGAGAGAGAGACGCACAGAGCTGGACTATTGAAGATTTGCATATTGACTGAGAGACTTGTTGTGTATTGGGTGAGCTTTGTCCTTTGTTGTTTTGTTTACATCTTTGTCTTGTTTTATATGTGGAAGTGGGTCGTGTGATTGCCTGTACATTTCTTGTCTGTTTTTTGTGAGTGCTGGAAGTATGCCCGCAAAGCGTGGGAAGAGTGATGCTGGTGGGAGTGGGAGTGCTACTCGTGGGAGTACGCGTCGGAGTGAACGTACTGTTCAGGGGAGTGATGTTGCTGGTGCACCGAGTGGTGTTGCTGGGAGTGGGAGTGCTGTTGCTGGGAGTGGGAGTGCTGGTGCTGCGAGTGTTGTTGCTGGGAGTGGGAGTGCTGTTGTTGGGAGTGGGAGTGCTGTTGTTGGGAGTGGGAGTGCTGTTGCTGTGAGTGGGAGTGCTGGTGCTGGGAGTGCTGGTGCTAGGAGTGTGAGTGCTGGTGCTAGGAGTGGGAGTGCTGGTGCTGGGAGTGCTGCTGGTGGCGCAGTTGCTGATGGGGTGTCTGGTGGTGGCGTGCTTGCTGGTGGCCAGCTTTTGGAGGCTCTTCCATTGGAAGAAGGAGAGTCCAGTCAGCACCAGCCAAGCTCTGACCCTAAACCTGCTCGGAAAAAACGTGTGGAGAAGCCACGTAATCCTCGCTTCAATGACCAGGAAAATAGGGCTCTTGTCACTGGTATTCTGGAGCACTATGACAGTCTCTATGGACATTTAGTAGGTAAGTGTAACTTTACATTTATTATTCAAATACATGTGATCCTAGGTCATCTGAGTTTTGTTCATATGCAAATATGGGTACACAATATCTTTCTATGTTCATTAGTGTGGAAACACAGCTTTTTATCATGCCTTACAAGGACAAATAAACACAGGCGGTCAATTTGCCAGAACTGCATACAATATGAATGCAACCTTGCTAACATGTATAGGTTTAGTAGTGAATGCTCATGTGCTTCACATATTACACATAAAACAGCATGTTTGCTATCTCTTGGAACAGCTAGTGTAGGAAACTGGTGCTTATATTATTATTAATTTACCTCATATCTTTTATATGTTTTTCAAGGGCGGACAAGTGCAGCAAGCAAAAAAGAAATGTGGGACACAATAGTCATTGGTGTCAATGCCTGTGGGAATAGTGTCAGGGACAAGTATCATTGTCGGAAAAGATTTGATGATATTAGGTCCAAATTGAAAAAGAAAATACAAGACCAACGCGTGCATGCTACTGGCACTGGAGGTGGGCCCACACCACAACGTCTCATATTGACTCCATTGGAGGAGCTGCTTCGGCCAAAATTACTTACCGTCGTCGTGGAAGGCTTGGCTGGTGACCGTGACATTGGAATTTATCCGTCACAATTTCCAGCAGGTGATAAATATTACTGTACTAGGCGTGTCGTTGCTTACAGTTATTCTGCATATTTACACTGCTTTTTATACTGTCTTCACAATATAAGCATACCTGCATCTATATATGTATATGTCTGATTCTGTATATATATAT
>WSYH01016250.1:0-13319 GCA_036426205.1 Ascaphus truei
GCTGCCATGCCGGTGTGTCTGCCTCAGGGCCCCCTGCAGGGGCATCTGTGTACCCCTGGCCTATTCACCTGAAGAGCCCCTTCCCTCGGGGGAAGGGCCATCCGCCCCCGAGGCCCGGGAGGCGGGTCACATCGGCCCAAGTCCGGGGGAGGGGGGGGGGTCCGCTACGGCCCGGGGGAAAACGAAACCCTTGCAGTCGGGCCGGTGGGAGGCCGCCACACACCGGCCACGCGCGCCGGGGGGCTCGGCGCAGCGGAGGGAAAAAGGGGAAAAAAAGGGGGGGGGCGCGAAAGTGAGGGGGAAGGGGGAGGTCCACCCGGCGGGGGTCGCAAACTCCCCTAGAGTGAAGGGGGAGGGGGCCCCTCGGGCTGGAAAAAAAATGAGCTTTCCGTCCTCCGTGGACCCCCCCTCACGCCCACAGAGCGCCACGGCGATCTGTTGTGTGGCCTGGCGTCTACGGACACTCGCCGATCTGTCTGCTTTTTAAAGGACACCCCTGAGTTGCCAGCTAATCAGTTTTTAGCAGTGTGGAAATCCCCTCACACCGGGAGCCTGGCTCCCTGGGCGTCTAAGCAGGTGAAAATACCCTCACACGGAGCCTCGGTCGGGACCTGTCTCTAAGCAGGGAAGACCCCTAAACCCCGAGCCTCTCCCTGCCATAAGCAGGGGGAATCCCTCCCTATCCGGCCTTCTACATCTATCGTTACATACTGCGGTCGTCGGCGTCCCCTCTGGAGGTGAGGCGCAGCCCCGTGCAGAGTCCCAATCCTAGCCGTGCGGAGGGCCCCCCGCTGGCCATGTGCGTACCCCCCCCTGCCTTGCAGGAAGCCCTCCTCCGTGCGGAGGGGGCCCCGCTGCGCATGTGCGAACACACCCTGCCTTAACGGGTGAGGTGTTTGTGTGTGTGAGTGACAAGACTGTTGAGTTTGAGTTGGTGTCTGAAGTGAGTGTGTCTGAGTGTGGTGAGTGTCTGTGTTTCTGTGAGTGTGTCACACTCTCTCCCTTCCGGGAAACCTGTGTCCACCCTCTCAACCTGTAATCACAGTGGGCACCACACCCCCCCTCGACTTGTGTTGTCCACAACCCCCCATTCTCCCTCTGGGTAACCACCCTCTCCTTTGTCCCCTCTAAGTCCCTCTCCCCTGTGGTCAAACCCTCAATACCCCCTGTATCAGACACCCTCCCTCGTTCAAACCTTGGTCCCCACAGCATCCCTACTGGGTCAAGACCCTGCAATCCCTTGTCACCGCACGGGCTCAAAATCCCTGTGGTCACCGGCACCGCTCGTCTCGGGCTGGTTAGTCAGAACACCCTCTCATGGAATCCGCTCTCCCTGTCACCCCAAACGGATCCACTTATCCACCCTCGCCTCAAGTCCCTGTGGTCCGCCACCCTCATCAGGCGGATCCCTCTGTCACCCTCCACCTGTGTCACCCACGACCTCGATCCCTGTGGTCGACCGCAAGGCCTCGAAATCCGCATGGATGTACGGCCCTGGCCTCTCCCTGTTGTCGCCCCCTCTCCCCTGTGTCCCTCAGGAAACCTCTCCCTTTGTCCACCCAAACTAAAACAACCGGGTCAGGATCACCTGTGTCAAAAAACACACTAAGGAAAGGCAAGGAAAGGGGGGGCTAAAAATCTCCCTCTGGCGGCCTGTGTCACCCACACATCATCCTCTGTCACCCTCTCAAAGAAAAAATCCCTGTGTCGACGCCGCGACGGGAAAAATCGACATAGGGGGGGAAAAAAAGAGGGAGAGAAATAGGAAGGGGAAAGCTACCACTTTGATCCTCCCAGAAACACCAACCTCACCGAAAGAAAATGGATGCAACCTCGTGTCCCGAACAAACAAAGGTCGCCGAAAAATGCTAACGGGGACCGGTTAACAGTCCCCGCCCAACGGGGGAGCGGGACGCATGGCCGAAAAAGATCATCCTTATGATCCCCCACAAACGACCCCACGGTACAAGATAGCCCTGTCAGCGACACCTGGAACACGGCATCCTCCGATCCCATAGTGTCCACGGACAAGCTGCAGGGAAAGGCAAAAGCAAGCCCTCCCCCTCGGGGGGTCCTGTGTCACCCTCCCCCTCAGGAAATCCCTGTGTCAAACCAACTGCCCGGACAACAGCAGGGCAGCACCCCGTCAGAAAAGATCAAACGGCTGTATTCACCGCAGGCAAAAACCCTCCGAAAGGAGTACGACACTGATGTCACCCTCTCATCCCCTCTTCCCGTGGCACGCCCTGCCGGTCAAAGAAAAGAAAAGGGGATCGACCCTCTCGGGCCCTTGTCACCCAGCGCGGGAAGGAACCCCCGGTCCGGAAGTCCGGCTTTGTTGTCAGCACACCCAAAATCGGGGAAGGACCGGAGAGGGCCGGCTCATCAGACCTGTGTCCACCCCGAAAAAAACGCCCGTCTCCCGCTATTGACAGCCGGCTGCAAGTCGGGGGCCCTCGGGGTCGACCTGTGTCCACCTCCCCTCGATGCCCTGTGTCACCCCTCAACGCCGATGGGGGCGGGGGGGGGTCAACCTGTTGTCAACCCTGCGCCCTCGTCGGCCTGTGAAATCAACCCCCTCACCGCCTCTCACAGCTCGTGGGGGGTGGGGTCACGGCTCGGGAGTGCACCCATCATCGGGGGGGGAAAAGGGGGTCCACGGGATGTGTCACCCTCACCTGCTCGCGGTGTGTCAACCATACGATCATCGCAACCCCTCTCCCTGGTGATCACACAACCCAGCGCCTCTCCCTGTGGTCACCCTCGGCCTCTGAAAAAATCTCCTTAAATGTGGGCAAAACCCAATCGGCCCGAATCGGCCGATGGGGGATCCCTTTGGTCAAACCCAACCAAAAGGGGAAGAGGAGGGGGAGATCAAGTGCCATGTGTCACGCAAGCTGGCAAGAAAAGGGGGTGGCACCTATTAAATCCGGGCTCGGCCTCAAAGAGGGGGGGGGAAAGAAAGAAAAAAAAAAAAGGGGAAAAGCAAGAGAAATCCGGGCTGTCAAAGCCCGTCGCCGGGGTGAACCTCGACATTGTCACCGAACAAACCCTCAAGGCCTCGTTCCGCCTTCAATGGCTCGCATCGGCCTCCATGATCACCGCTCGTCAGGCCTGTTGTCCACCACCCTGGCTCTGGCGGGCCTCGGGGAAAGAGGTCCAACAAGGGCCCTCGGTCATGTCTTGCAGCCGACTCAATAGAGGTCAAAGCAAAAATCCCGTCTCCGTGTCGCACTCTAAGATCGTGAAGGTGGAAGGGGAGCAAAAAGAGGTGGGGGGAGGAGAAGAAAAGGGGGAAGAGGGAGAAGGGAAAAAGGAATGGAGCAAAAAAAAAGGAAGACGAGATACAATAGAGGCACGACCGAAACATGGGGGAAGGCAAAAATGGGAAAAGCCACGATAGAAAAAAGGAGTGAGGAGATTACAGGGTCGACGCACACGCAAAAAGACACGATAAAGGGACGGGGAAAAGATGAAGGAGGAAGATTGACTGACAGAGGGTGGACTGTAGTAGAGGCGAACAGGGAACAAAAAACTTAGGAAAAGAAGAAAAAGGGGAAATCGAAAGTAGACTACTGTGGGAGAGGACTGCAGACATGCCACAAATGAGTGTAAAAGTGAAGAAGACGTCATGACAAAAGATGGGTGGCTGGGAGCCGAATAGGTCAGTTCTACAGGAGGAGCGAAAAAGCGAAGAGAGATGAGTAGTGGTTGAAGCAGGGTACGCGTGAGGGAGGAAGTGGGATAGTGCGGGCAGACCTTATCATAGAGAAGTGCGGACAGTAAGGGACAATAGCTCGCCGGACTAAATGTCGCAGCATCGTCTTCTCGTACACCTACGAGTGTACGAGTGTGACCAGCATGATGACGTGCGCAGAGACGTACGGGAGGAGTGGGTCTCTGGGTGGCTTGTACACACATCTGTGAATGTACAGGTGCGGGGTGAGCACGGGACAGATGGGGTCCTGTCACACTCTCTTCTTCAGGGCGCTACTGGTGCCACTCTCTGTCAATCTCATTCTCTGTTGTTGTGTGTCTCTCATTCTCCTCTTGTCTCGTTGTGTCTCATCTTTCTCGGTCTGCTCTGTGGTGTGTGTGTGTGTCCTCTCTCTGTGTGTGTGTGGTGTTGTGTGGCCGCTCTCTGTGTGTGTGTTTGTGTCTGTCTGTCTCTCTCTCTGTGAAGCGCCGACGTCAAGACACTGGTTACGGGGTTCAGGAAACTAGTCTTCACATCTGGCTTTATTTCTAGATCCGACATTGAGACACACACATCACACAACACACACACCCACGACTAATGTAGTATCATGTAATACAATAAATATTTATGTCAAAAACGAATGTTCTGACTAGAATTTATTAAAATGTATTTATTTATATATTTATTTTAAAGCTGTGGGGTTGGGGGCGGGACTATGGGCGGAGTTGGGGCGGGACTAGGGGCGGAGTTTGGGGGCGGGACGAGGTGGCGAGTAGATTTTTTGGTTGGGCGAGTGATTTTTTGGTTGATTTGTCGAACACTGTGTATTGTGTGTTGTGGTGTGTGTGTTGTGTGTGTGGGTGTGGTGTGTGTGTGTACTGTATATAAGAGAGAGAGTGTGCAAGCCTCATAGCATAAATGTATATTTAATGTTGTGAGGGACAGGGGGAGGAAAACAAATAAGCGTTTTGTGAGTAATATCCTGCCAGTAGAATCCGTTCAGCAGTCAAAGTCCTACACGGTTGTGCTCTGAGCGGCAAAGCTACAATCCTGGAACCTGATGGTAGAGCTACTGCATCAACAAATGACGCTCTCGGCCTCAACCCCTCTAGACGCGATCCGGCCCGATCAAGCATCATTTGGTGATGACGTAATGCCGCTACGCGTTTTGTCGCTCAAAGTGGCTTCTTCAGAGGATTGTGGGTACTAGCAGCAAACAGTCCCTAAATACACTATAGTTTCTAAGCAACTAGTTAACCAATCAGATGCCACACAGAAACGTTTGTATTCAGAAGATCAATAGCCAATAAGGAACATTGTGTTCTAGCGCACTGTGAATAATAAAGATATAACAATAACAATACAATATTATGCTGCACAATTAACTAGCAATATTAAAATAATAAAAACCTTACAAAATAGTTAAATATGAAATAGTAAACATAATCCTGTGAGGATGGACACATCCATTAGATTATAAGACCAATGTGTCTAAAGTGTGGGAACGGGGGTGGAGGGAAGAGTAACTAACTATACACTAATCTTATAGAGTAAAAAATTATGATTTAATGAATATAATAAAAAAAGAAGTTGTGCCTAAAATTATTATTGAAATACTTTTAAAAGATGTCTCTGATAAACAGAATGTGTCATTCAAATAAATAAAATAAAATATTCCTGAGTATTCATTTTATATAATTTAAGGGAGAACCAGAAATGCAAATGATAATCAGCATGTAGACTACAACTTTCAGCAAAGGAAAAGAAAAGGACTACACTATTATACTAGTGTCCAGACATTCGTTGCATCCACCAGGGGTCAGGGTGCCCAACTGGTAGATCCAAAAGGTTTCCTTCTACAAAGGACCCTAAACCTATTGCCACCCAATGTATCGGATTATATCTGTTTATACCCAAATAGTTAAGGAACTAGGGTCCTTATTATGGGCATGAATGAAATGACGTAACAAATTATGTGAATTATTGCCATTCACCCATTGCACCTATGCTCTAAGAAGTGGTGCTCAAAGGTCTAATAGTATGATCCAGATATTTTGAGCCACATTCCACATGAGATCATATACAGCACAATGTGGGTACTAAGACAATTAATATTCTCTTTTACTTATATGTACCACCTTGTGAGTGTGAGACAAAACTAGAGCTCAAATACCGGTTGTTTACAGGTATATGCAGGATTACGGCCCTTTTGTAATTTCCAGATATTTGCAGATGATGTATTGGATATGCAAATGCCAATGTTCCTGTAGTTGAAATTTTACTAGGAGCCAGCAGTCCTTAAGACTCCTGGCTTTCCTTACAGAATGGGGACTTTTTTGGTGAATATAGGTCCCAATTGTGGATCACAGATCAACATTCCAGTTTTTATTGAGGATTGATGATAGACTGTACAACTAATTAAATGTTTGTAACAAACCTAGGAGCAGAATGATCTCTATGTAGCTTACCATTATTAACCTATGCTTCATCTAGCAAATCTTTTATCTTAGATTTAATAAGTAAGAAGTTCGGTCAATTGCCAGAACTTTTTGAAGAATCACCAATAAGCTTACTGTCGTAGCCCTTGTCATCAATGTATTGCCCATGAAGTCACTGTCACGTGAACAGTTCCTTCTCAATCTATGAATTTAGCAGTCGGAACCATTGTTAACCACTGGCATGATGGTTGCTGGAGGCATGAATATAATTATTAACCGATACTGGTTTAAAATGGGTTTGTGTAACTATATTGGAATTTTCATCCACCGTTACAAAAGGTCAAGAAAGACAATTGATGTGGGACTAATATTAAATGTAAACTTTAGTCCCAGTGAGTTCTCATCCAATGATATCATTCAAAATGTCCTCCTCACCTTCCCAAATAATAATGATGTCATGGATGAAATGGCATAATACACTAGGCCTGCCCCAAGCGCAGAATGTTGACAAACAGAAAGTTCTCCCAAAACCCCATAAAGAGGTCCATAGCGGGGGGAGAACCTGTGCCCATGGCCGTTCCACATCTGAAGGAAAAAATCATTATCAAAACAAAAATTGTGCCTCAAAATAAAGCTATGCTAACCAGCAAAAAAATCATTTGAATGAATTTGAGGTAATACTATCAAGATCCAGGCAAATATTTAATCGCTTCGATACCCTGGAGGGTATCTATCAAGTGTTAGTGAGTAACGTCACATGTGGCCATAGGTAAGGAGTGGATTTCCACTCTATCTCCGAGGTGGGTCAATGACGTGTAAGAAGTCCACAACAGGGACAGGTTGGACATCATCGACCCCACTCCAGACATTATGGGCCTTCCAGGTGGTGATCTGTGTACCTTTGGCAGATTGTAGTATATAGGAGTCCTAGGTTATCCAAATATAAAAAATTAAATTCAGATTTATAATGACTCCATCTGCCAAGGCCTGTTCTAAATGTTGTTTATAACTAGACTGGACTGTATATAGGATTCTCCTAAAATAGTAGTGAGGATGCAGTGTCCCCTAGGAGTCTGCGAGCCTCCAAGAATTAGGCTCCTGTCATGGAGGACAATGCCTTCCCCCTTATCCACCTGATGGATCACATCGGTATTATTTTATATATATATATTTAAATATCTAGAGCCTCTAATTCCAAGCTAAAGATTCTGTTGTGGTATGTGAATTTCTTATGACATAGGGTCTCAAATTCCTTCAAAACCAAGTTATACAAGGAATCAATGTACCCCCCCCCCCCCTCATTGATACAGAAAAAATATCGATTTCGGTTTGAAGAGACAATGTCACTTCCAACTCAGCATAATTATCAGAAATGGATGAACTGTGGGATGTAGAGTAAGGTCTGATATATTAAAGGCTGGTCAACCGTTTGTGACAAATCACCTAATTCTGCTACATTGCAGAGAGTGCATCAATCCAAATGTTATCCGGTGTATTGAATACAACATTGTTTTGTTACCCATATATTAAAATGTATTTTCAGTGGAACTTTTCTAATAAATATTAAGATCTATAAAATAAATTAAATGCATTCGGGCCTACATTAGGTGAAAATGAAATGACATTTAATTTCGTCAAGTAATGACGTTCAAGTAATGACATTTCAGGTTCAGATCATTAGTGCTAGATAATTAAATACAACACTATTTTCTGGCAAATCAATTAATCATCTGTTCTTCTTACTTTAGGGGTAAAAGATAAGTGTAAATAAGCGCTAGTGTAATCAATATTATACAATGGATGATAATGCAAACAGAAGAACAAAACCTGTGATACAGTCTGTGAATGAGGTAGTCCTTAATCTGCCTGAGAGGTTGATCTGGGATCTTCCAACCAGATTAGAAGATGTGTGGTAAATAACCTTTGTGGCGCTGAGGAAAAATGGATGGAACAGAGTCTTGTGCAGTAGTTTCTTCTTGTATGGATACCTCAGAGAGGGAAACAAGAGATAAACAAAAAAACACCGCAAGTGTGTATTACCCTTTGGACAATATAAGACGTGGTTGTTATGGTATAAAGAGCATTTAATGGTTAAAACAATTGTATCTACATTGATGTAAAAACATTACTGGGGTTAATAAACAGTAGATGACTCCTGTTGAATAAATGAATAATTGCAAATGAAGGCTTCCAAGCGCTTGTGCTAAGAGAAGCCGTGCTGCTCCGCGATGGTAAAACTGAAATCCTACTCACGCTTCCTTAGTAGGACTGTGCAGTGGTATGGGGTCTTTTGCCAGGGATGGCCGCTTGCTGTGGGTGCCGGCTCCATCGTTAGGTGCGGGGAGATTTCCTGATGTCCTCGTGGTCTCAATACAGCAGAGTGATTTCCAAGCATCTCCTCCGCTGACGTCCACCGCCTAGTGTGGCAGCTAAGGTTGTGGTCATCCAGGGACACCGTAGCTGCACACACTAGGCGGGTGACGTTAGCGGAGGAGACGCTTGGAAATCACTCTGCTGGATTGAACCACGAGGACATCAGGAAATCTCCCCGCACCTAACGAACGGATGTCCGGCACCCCACAGCAAGCGGCCATGCCTGGCAAAAGACCCGTACCACTGCACATGTCCTACTCAAGGACGGTGAGTAGGATTTCAGTTTTAACTATCGGCGGAGCAGCACGGCTTCTCTTAGCAAAACGCTTGGAAGCCTTCATGAATATATTCATTATTCATTCAACAGGAGTTCATCTACTGTTTATTAACCCAGTATAGTTTTACATCAATGTAGATACAATGTTTTAACCATTAAATGCTCTTTATACCATAACAACCACGTCTTATATTGTCCAAAGGGTAATACACTATTGCGGTGTTTTTTGTTTATCTCTTGTTTCCCTCTCTGAGGTATCCTACAAGAAGAAACTACTTCACAAGACTCTGTTCCATCCATTTTTCTTCTTACTTGCTGAATTCTGCCTGGTCTATTTCCTCTGGTCTCTTTGCCTCGATATGTTGGCTGTGTTGATGCCTCGCGGTCCCAAAGAGGGTATTGTTTCTCTCTTAACTTTTTCTCCTCTTTTTCCTGCAGAGTTTGGTCTAAAAAATTATGTGATTTTTGAGTTTTGGTATGTTCTTTGGATCTGTTCTCTCCCAATTTAGCAATGGATGGGCCCTCCCCATCAGTATCATGCACAGTGTCCTCTGACCTAAGTACACTGAATCTGCCTGCCGAGAGTGAAACACCATCTGAACTCCCACTAAAGGGGTTTGATCCCGGACAGCTATTCACCCCCAAGGCAGCCTTCCCAGATGTCTCTTTGGGACCATATGTATGGGCCTTCTCCTCGCATGCGATCAAATTGTGTGCTCCCATTGCTCCTATTATACAATAGGAGCGCTTCCAGTTCCTCACTTTATTAGTGGCATAGTCATCATTATCACGGTCTAATTTGTTCCGTTTCCTAACAATAAGTTATTTTCCAAAAGTCACAACTCTCTTATTAGTAAGCTCATCATATTCTATGAACTCAGTATCTTCTGAATGCAATTTAAGCATGCTGTATTAAATCTATTTCCTTCTCAAGTGATTTAATTTTTTTCTTCCCGAAATTGAACCAAGAGTTCATTAGAGCAAATGAAAAATTGTCCAATGCGTCATTCCAATTTTTTTAAACTCAGAATCGTCTCAAATGTTGGAGTTTTAGTTATTCGAAGACCTCTAGGAAATATTTTTTATCTATATAATGTTGAAGGAGTAGGCGTCCCACAATCATCTTTAATCAATTGTTCAAATTTGAAAATATTATTTTTAATATCAACGTTTTCATCTGCAATGGAACCATTGTCTGCAGCTAGGAAGAACAAACCACTCCTCTAGAGATCGTCTCTTCAACTGATTTCATCATAATGTGTTCTACCAATTGATAGTAAATATAGGCTGCCACTCGATGGTTAAGATTAGAACAAGGGAATATATATATTCAAAATAATATGGAATAATCTAGAGTGATTGACTCAAGGTAGATGTTGCTGCTATAATAAAAGCTGACAAAACCAGCAGTCAACATACTGTATAACACAAACAATACAAAAACAGCAAACAGCGAATAACAATAATACCAGTCCCTGATAAACCAAATGAATAGTCGTAGAGGAGAAGATGTATCACAACTCCGATAGATGGGAAGAATGCTGCTCTCAGTAGATGAACCACATCCTAAGGAATACCTAATGAGGGAAAAAAAGAAAAGAGAGCGCAAGCCCCATAGCATAAAACATATATTAATGTTGGGAGTAAGACAGGTGGAGGAAACAAATGCACTCACAAAGGTAAAAAACAATATAGCGTTTTGTGGACAAAAATATAACAACACATGATATATTACACAATGTCATGATTTATTTAACAAAAATAAAGCCAAAATGGAGAAGCCATTGTCAAAAACTACAGTATACCTTATGATTCAATAGCTTGTAGAACCACCTTACACAGCGATAACTTGAAGCAATCATTTTCTGTATGACTTTATCAGTCTCTCACATCGTTGTGGAGGAATTTTGGCCCACTCTTCTTTACAACGTTGCTTCAGTTCATTGAGGTTTGTGGGCATTTGTTTATGCACACTCTCTTAAGGTCCAGCCACAGCATTTCAATCGGGTTGAGGTCTGGACTTGACTGGCCCATTGCAACACCTTAATCCTTTTCTTTTTCAGCCATTCTGTTGTAGATTTGCTGATGTGCTTGGGATCATTGTCCGTTGCATGACCCAATTTCGGCCAAGCTTTAACTGTCAGACAGATGGCCTCACACATTTGACTCTAGAATACTTTGGTATACAGAGGAGTTCATGGTCGACTCAATGACTGCAAGTTCCAGGTCCTGTAACAAGTGAAGAAATAAGTGCGCAACTAAATAACCTAAATATATTAAATGTATCAGTGACCGTGAATAAGTACCACCCTTGGATAAACCCTTAAATAAGAGGTAAAATTGTGTATCATACAGTAATGGCGGATGCAGCTGTATAATTCAAGGTGGCTCAACACTCCGACACACTATACAAGAAAAAAGACAAAAAACAGCAGCGCAGAACCGCATGAGGAAGTATATCAAGTACATTAGGAAGGTAAAAATGGTAAGTATTCAGCGTACATTTAGTAAAAGATAGAGCGCATTGAGTGTATACAACACAGCAGGTTACCACACTAGAGAGCTGCAACGGATGGCTCTGGTAGTCCTCATTGGACAGACGTGTCCGTCAGCCTCCGTCTCTGATAGGTTGCGCGCTGCACACTCCGTAATTCCTTTGGCCTTGATCGCATGCAGCATGGGGTTCCTCCCGGAGACGCTGATAGTCGGAAGCTCAGACGACAAGGTAACGTCGTCGCTTGATGACGCAGTCGTCTGAGGTTCCAACTATCAGCGTCTCCGGGAGGAACCCCATGCTGATGTGATCGAGGCCAAAGGAATTACGGAGTGTGCAGAGCGCAACCTATCAGGACGGAGGGCTGATACACGTCTGTCCAACGAGGACTACCAGAGTCATCCGTTGCAGCTCTCTAGTGTGTTAACCTGCTGTGTTTGTATACACTCTATGCGCTCTATCTTGTTTACTAAATGTACGCTGAATACTTACCAATTTTACCTTCCTAATATACTTGAATACTTCACCATGCGGTTTTGCGCTGTTGTTTTTTGTCTTTTTTCCTGTGGCTGCAAAACAAGTCCAATCATCACCCCCTCCACCACCGTGCTTGACAGTTGGTATAAGGTGTTTGTGCTACTATGCTGGTGTTTGGTTTTTGCCAAAGGTGGCGCTGTGAATTATGGCCAAACATCTCCATTTTCGTCTCGTCTCTGCAAAGGACATTGTTCCAGAAGTCTTGTGGTTTGTTCAATGCACTTTGCAAACCTAAGCCATGCTGTATGTTCTTTTAGAGAGAAGAGGCTTTCTCCTGGCAACCCTTCCAAACAAACCATACTTGTTCAGTCTTTTTCTAATTGTCCTGTAGGAACTTTACATTTACATGCTAACTGATGCCTGTAGAGTCTGAGATGTAACTCTTGGGTTTTTTGCAATTTCTCTGAGCATTGCACGGTCTGACCTTGGGTGAATTTGCTGGGACGTCCACTCCTGGGAAGATTGGCAACTGTCTTGAATGTTTTCGACGTTTTAATATCTTTCTCACTGTAGAATGATGGACTTTAAATTGTTTGGAAATGGCCTTATAACCCTTCCCAGATGAGGGCAGCAACAATTGCTTCTCTAAGATCATTGCTGATGTCTTTCCTCCTTGGCATTGTGTTAACACACATCTGAATGCTCCAGACCAGCAAACTGCTAAAACTTCGGCTTTATAGAGGTGGTCACACTTGCTGATGATCAATTAATCAAGGGCATTTGATTAGCAGCACCTGTCTGCTACTTAGCATCTTAATTCTATGGAAGCAGTAATGGTGTACTTAGTTTTCACACATAGCTTCTCCATTTTGGATTTATTTTTGTTAAATAAATCATGACACCGCGTTGTTGTTCATCTGAGGTTGTATTTACCTAATTTTAAGACCTGCTAAGTAACAGATGATTGTTATTATGTCCTGATATGTAAAACCATGGAATTCAAAGAGGGTGTACTTTCGTGGTACTTTCTTTTTCACATGACTGTATATGTTTTTATATATATATATAATATTATATATATTATAATATTATATATATTTGATATATATATATATATATAATTCATATATATATCTATATATATATATATTTATATATTATAGTTTAATTTGAATGCCATGGTTCTATTATATATATATATATATATATATATATATATATATATATATACATATACAGTATATGCAGCTCAACCCCATTATAACGCGATCCGTTACAATGCGAATCCGCTTATAACGCGATGCAAGCATGGCTCCCAATTTTCATATTTATGAATACTTTACAACACGATTATTGGTATCTTAAATACTTTATTGTACAACGCATACAATTGTACATTAGTTCTAACGCGATCCTATTATAACGCGATGTGATTCTTTGGACCCCAAGCACAGCGTTATAAGGGGGTTGAGCTTTATATACAGTCATGTGTAAACGAAAGTACACCCTCTTTGAATTCCATGGTTTTACATATCAGGACATAATAACAATCATCTGTTC